>MUHK01001174.1:0-39121 GCA_002151225.1 Paramoeba pemaquidensis
TTTCTCTCTCTCTCTCTCTCTCTTTCTCTCTCTCTCTCTCTCTCTCTCTCTCTCTCTCTCTCTCACACCACTCACCAGGTGTTTGGCTTGCATTGTTACACAAGAAGTGAAAGGAACATATATTAAAGAGGTGAAGAAAGAGACAGAGAGGGGAAGAGGGGAAGAAGAGGGGTGATATCTCACACCATCCATCCCTCCACCTACCCTCCACCACATTTTAGGGAAAAATTCTCCATTCGGACTTAATCAATTTTGTATGGAGGACCAATGATTTTCCTTCCTCTCTTCACTCTTTTCTTTTGGGTTTTTTTCTTCTTCTTCTCCCTCTCCCCTACCCGACCCTCTCCTCCTCCCTTCCTTCTCTCAAACGGTCCTCTCTCTTGTGTTTCACAGGTATTTTGGAAAAATTTGAGGTTGTTTTTAGTATGCCACATCAGGATGACATCCATGTCGTTCCAGGTACAGAAAGAGAAAGAGACAGAAAGAGAAAAAGAGAGAGCCAAAATACAACCTACCCCCTCACTCATTCACTCAACTCACTCCACCCACCCCGTAGCTCTCCTTCCGGCGAAAAGGCCTTCTGGACGACTCACCGCTTTTCCTCCTCTCCGAATTCCCACTCAACAAACATTTTTACAAACTCAAAATCCATTGAATCGACAGGTTTGTTGGTTTGGTTTGGTTTGGTTTGATACCGAAACAAAAAAATGCGATGTTTTCGAAGTAGTTTGAGAAGTGGTGCAAGTCGGCAAATATTGCGACATTTTTTCTTTGTTGTACGATATTTAGTTTCATTCCCTCACCCCTTCCTCCTCAGTATGTCTTTCAATTCCTCCCCTCAGGGCTCTCCACTCGGCTTTTTATTCGTGTGATGAAACATTATCATAACTTTGTTGATTGTGTGTACTGGCGTTTTGGGGTGTTGTTGTCGCTCCCGCCGACACAAAAACATGATTCACACACGTTTATTTTAGTTGAGTTGGTGGACGAAGAGCTGTGTATAAATTTAAGAGTGAAGTCTGCATCTGCGGCGGTGGCTAGTGGGGTCTTATTAGTGTTAACAGGTCATTTTTTGGGGGACTTTTTTTTTTTGAATTTTTTTTGGTTTTTGGGGGGTGGAGGAGGTTTTCATGCTCATATCTCCTTCTTCCCCTTTCCCCTTTCCCCCTTCCCCTCTTTGCAGGTCTTATCCAAAATCTTATTCACGAGTGGTACCATCTCCCTCTCTCTGCGTACACAGTTATTGTCCCATGTGTCGATTGTTTGTGTACTCCATTGGACGAGAGGGGAAAATTGGAAAAAGGGAACTCGTTGCGAGGGTCGGCGATTAAAGGGATGAAACAAGTGGCGATGGTTTTCTTTCTTTCTCTCTTTCTTTCTCTCTTTCTTTCTATAGACACCCTGCTCTTCTTTGTGGCTTACTTCTTTCCTCCTTCCTCCCTCCCATTCTTACCTCCCATCTTTTTTTTTTTTTAGATTCGACTTGAAAACCACCCTTTGGTTCAGTCTTCTTCTGTGAGTATCGCTGTTACTGCTCAAGATTCAGTTCGAGATGCTATCAGGTCTCTCTCTCTCAAACGGCTCTCTCTTCTTCCCTAACCCCCTTTCCAGATCAGTAAGGAATTTGCTCCTTAAAAGAATCGAGGAGAATCGCAAATCAGGTTACTTTCTCCCGTAGATCCTTCTCTCCCCTCGCCCCTTCTCCCTTTCTCCCTCTCACTCCCTTGACAGAGGTGGAAGAATGGCTGAACAACTGCAATTTATATGCCCTTGGAGATGACTCCTCTACGATTTCTCCTCTCTTAGACTCCCTTCCATTTTGGCCTCTTTTGGTTTCCTCTCTCTTTCTTGATTTCTCTTCTCTTTGACTCTTTTTTCCTTTTCTCTCTCAAAAATTTGATTTTTTTTTTAATTGGAAAAGATGTGATTATTAACAATTTTACTCTCTCCACAGGAACAAGACAAGCTCTTCTTTTGTTTCACTTCTACTTCCCCTCTTCAGCTCCTTTCCTGCTGCTCCTATTCGGATGAGGTTCACCCCAACCATCGCTCTTCTTTAACCTCCCCCACTCTCTTTAACCCCTTGACTCACGCACACGCTAGCTCCCTGGGGTGTTTTCACTTGATGAACTTGAGGCTGCTTTTATGGGGGTTTGTAGGTGGGGAGGAAGAGGGGGGAGAGGGGGAAAAGTCGAAAATTCGTAGATTCATTGGATTGATTATTTTCTTATTGTTTAGGCGAAAACACATATTCCTTGTGCTGTTTGTAAACATAATGTTTCTCTTCATTTTCTTGTCCCAGATGTGGTTTTATCAGATGTCGAACAATATGGTTGTGAAGTGGCAAAAGAAGGTCTCTCTCTCTCTCTCTCTCTCGAACGGCCCTCTCTCTCGAACGGCCCTCTCTCTCTCTCTCTCGAACGGCCCTCTCTCTCTCTCTCGAACGGCCCTCTCTCTCTCTCTCTCGAACGGCCCTCTCTCTCTCGAATGACCCTCTCTCTTCACCCTCGCAATCTTTCATTTTTTCCCCCTCCTCTTTTTTCTAGTCTCTGGACACGAACTGAAAGGGCTCATGGCCTACTCTTCTCTCCGACTCAAAAATCTTCATCTCCCCTTGATTGCTCTTGTTGATTATCGAGGGTTTAGATTGGTTGCTGTGAGTATTTTGCCTGTCAACCAACACACGCTTATTTATGGGACGAATGATGCAGGTTTCTGGTATTTGTCTGTTTCTTCAGGATTATTTATTTTTGACATCTCATCTTCAAAAAAAAAAAACCTCCCATCCAAATTTAGGTGCAACCATGCACAACGAAGACCCAAATTTTCTTGCAATTATGGAAAATGCTGCAAAGTCGCTCAACCTCAAACCTCACAAATGTGGACTTTACGGCGCTGTCACACTCCCTTCTGCGGCGGACATTGAGGGACATCTGGGAACGGTTTGGGGATTTTGTGTGTGTTGTGTATGGTGTCTTCGATATGTTTAAGTATTCTTACTCATCTCTCCCAGGACGGAAAATACTACCTTTTAGATTTTTCCCGAACCATGCCTCCAGTAAAACCAGACAAGCGACACAAAAATGGCCACCTTTATCATCTTTTTCGCAGAGAATTTTTGTTAAGTTACTCTGGAAAAAGCCTTTGCCCTGACGCATACTCCGGGTTTGTAATTCTGGATGAGAGGCGGAAGGAGTACGCGAAAGAAAATGATGACGCGACAGACGTGTTGTTGAATGTAGTGATTCCAAAGTGTGTAGTGGAATTGGACAAGGTTTGTTTGGTCACTCTCCCTCCCTCTCTCCCTCCCTCCCTCCCTTCCTCATTCTCTCAACCAAAATAGATTGTTTCTAGCACCAAAACCATTGATATTGCAAAGCATTTACATTCCTACGGCATTAATTTGAGATACATAGGTTATTTTTTTCAAATCAACAAAATTTATCGATAAATGAAAAGCTAACATATCCAACCACACACATTCCCCGCCAGGCTTCGTCCTCTTCCACCTCCAGCAAACTCTTCCCAAAATCACCTGCCCTCCCCTCCCCTCTCCCTCCCCTTCCCCTATATCTCTCTCCCCCTCTTCCCTCCCCGATCTCTCTCCCTTGTTTGATTCTTTGATCCACAATGATATCAAACCTGAGTATGAGAGATTGGTGTTGGAGTTGATTATTGAGGCCCAGGCAAGAGTAATTAAGAATGAGTTGAATAGACAGTTAAGACAGAAGGTGAGGGAGTTGAAGTTACCACAAGAGGTTTGTTGTTGTTTTAAAGCCATGCCAAACCAGTCCAATCCTTTTTCATTTCATTAATCCCTCCCAAAAAAAATTTTACATTAAAATCCCAGGTCCCCTATCGAACACTTATCATCTCCTTCTTCAACCAAGTCTTTGGAAGCTCTCCAGACCACCGAAAATGGAGACAAACCACCCTTAAACCGCTTCTTTCTCTTTATTTCAACCTCCAAATCTCTAACAAAGACGACATAATCCTTCTTTTGAAACATAAAAATATGGAATATTTGGTGCGTTTGTTTGGGAGGGTAGGGGAGTTGGCTGGTGTTGTGTTTGCTCCGGAGGCGTACCGGAAGTTAGAGGCGGCAAAGTATCGGTACGGGACACACTCCCTCCACACACACACACACACACACACACACACACACACACACACACATACACACACACANCACACACACACACACACACACACACACACACACACACACACACACACACACACACACACACACACACACACACACACACACACACACACACACACACACATACACACATACACACACGCACGCACGCACGCACGCACGCACACACACACACACACACACCAACATACATACCTTCACAGTTGTTTGCTTGTTTTGAAACTTTTTTAGAGAGCAAGGGGCATTTGGGGAGCTTGATCTGATTGCGGTGGAAGATAGAGTCAAAAGTATGGATTTTGTTTGTCTCTCGCAGGGGAATTTTTTCTTTTTTAAGTCTTTAGAAGAAAAAGATGTGGCAGTTGAAATGGAACTTTTGGAGAAGGTCAATTCAAAACAAAACAAAACAAAACAAAACAAAAATATTAATCTCTTCCTCCCCCCTTCTCAGGCCATCTCGAAATACCAAAAAGCTCTCACCACTAACAACAACAAAGAAACCCTCACCAACCTTTGTCTCTCCTACTACCGCCTCCTCACCAACAAATTCCTCCCTCCCCATCACCACCCCAACCACCCCAACCACCATCACCACCCCCCCACCCACCATTTTCCCACCACCACCCTCTCTGACGAAATGGAGGGGGTTCTCATTGCCCAAGAGACCCTCCAAAGACTACTGAAAACAGACAAGAAAGACCCTCAATCTCGCTGTTTGTATGCCATGTTTCTCTCTCTTCGAGCCCACTACACAGATGCCGAATCACTATTCCTCCAGGCCCTCACTGACTCCCCCACCTACGGATTCGGAGTACTCGAATACATCAAATTTTTGTACGGCCGAAGGTTAGAGGCGGAAGCTCTGCAGCTGCAAAAGTTGATGGCTCGAATAGTGGGGTCTTTTGTGATGTCGCCTCTAACAGGGAGGAGGGTGGAGGGAGTTGTGAAGGTTTATTTTGGGAGCGGGTCCATGGCCATCACAGTTGCTGCGACGGATACTGTGTGGGACGTGGCTGTCTCTGTGTGCTCAGCTGCCAAAATTGTGTTTTCCCCTTTTGAATTGGGGATTTCTGTGCTTTATTCCACCCCCGATCCTTCTTCTTTGAAAGTAGGGGAGGATCGAGGAGGGGCTGATGCAGAGGTCGGAGAGCGTGATCAGGGGGGAGGCAACGAGAGCGGGAACACAGAAGGGGAGCGAGGGAACCACGACAGTGGACTCCCAGAACATTACTTAAACTTTGAACACTTCCCCTGGGTAGCAATGCTGCATGGGGGAAATTTTTTATACCTCCACTCTTCTCTCCCTGGCCTCCTCTCTCGCTCAACCCTTCGCCCTGCTCTCCTCTCTTCCCCATTCCTCCCTACTTCTTCTTCTCCCCCTTCCCCAGGAGCTATTTCGTCGAGCTTTGCAGTTCTGGAGAAATTGAAAGGAAGATTTGTCTCTTCTGAGCAAGAGATGTTGATAGAGTTAAAAGCAGCTTCAAAAATAGTGATTGAATCTCTTCTTTTTTGCCATTCTTTGGTATGTGGGGTAGGATTCGAAGAGAGGCTGATGAAAAAAGAGGACGAGATGAGTGAGGTGGTGAGTATTTGGGTATCCAGTCCGATTTTACAACAACAACTCATGGCGAAGGAGCTGAAGAAAATGGCCTTATCAAACTCAACGGGAAAAGCATCTCCTTTTTCTTTTACTCCTTCTCTTTTTTCCGGAGCTTCTCCACACCCTCCCTCGTTTTCTTCCCTTTCTCTACATTCTTCCTCATTTTCTTCCCCTTCTCCCCGTACCTCTCGTTCTCTTTCTTCGTCCATCTCCTCTTCTTCTTCTGATCCATCTCTTGATTCTCCTTCTGGCTCTCCTCCTTCTTTTCGTTTCTCTCCCTCCTCTTCTCCCCCAATTGATCCTCAACCACTGCCAATTCTTTCTTCTGATCCTTTGTTATTTCCAACTTCCCCTCCTCTCGTCGCCATTTCTCAAGGAGGCACAGAGGCATTGGGGCTGATGTTTGAGAAAGAAATGGGAGACAAAGAACAGTTAGAAGACTTGTTAACCTCTTCTTTCTCTCCTTCTACTCTCCAAGAAGCAAAACCCCTTGGGGAGATTTTTGAGTTAACTGAAGGTGGGAAGAGAAAAGAGGAGGTAGTGAAAGGGGTAGCACAAGCTATGTACATTATTTCTTTGGCTTTTTCTTGCCAAATCACCCCTTTGCATTTCCTGAGATATTCTCAATCGCGCCAAAGCTGTCCCTCTCTCCCCCCCTCTCTCTCGGACGGGCTATTGTATGAGGCGAGGGTGAAGGAGTGGGTGATGGAGTGTGTGGTCGGGAAGGAAGAAGAGAGGGGGGATGAGGAGAGGATTGGGTGGTTTGAGTTTTTTGAGTTGGTTTGTCGGGAAAGTTATGAGGTGGGAGATGTGAGTACATGCTTGGCGATTGTGGACGCCTTGACGAGCGCTGATGTTTGATTTTCATTTAATTTTAATTTTAATTTTTGTTTTCTATTTGTTTCATGTGTTTTGATTTTTTACAAATCTCAATGATACTTTTCCATAGGTACTAAAAATCCAAAGAAAATGGGCAGAAGAATACCCCCAATTTCTCTCCATCCGACTCCACTTCTACACCTCCCCCCCCTACCTTGATCTCCTCCCCTCTCCCTCTCTTCCCCCCCACTCCTTCCTCCATCGCCTAAAACGAGCCGGAAAACGAAACTCGGATCTACCGACCTTTATTCGAACCACCAACAATCACCTCCCCACCTTCTCTTTCTCTCGAACCAAACTCTTTCTCGATCATATTGGATCGATAAAGAAATCTACAAACAAACAAAACAAAAGAAAGAAACCAAAAAGAGACCTCTTTTCCCGAACCGGAACCGGCTCTGTCTGCTCTTCCTCATCTTCCCCTTCCCGCAACAAAGTTAATGGAATCAATGTGATGAAGTGCATCGCTGTTTATTCCCTGATAAAGGAGTTGAATTGTTTGACTTTGGGGCTTGGAGACGGGACGTTGACACAAGTTTTGGCAGAAATGCATGTGTCGTATTTGCCTCGTATTTGGAAGGGACCTCTGGCTACGTTAGTTCCTGTATTGCGAGAGTCCTTTTTTTAGAATGATCGAAAGAGATAAATTGTACATTTTACCAAACTCAAAATCAAACTTGGGGCTTAGTTTTGGCTTTATTGGAGAGTCTATTCTATTCCACACTCCTTTTTGTGTCTCTTCCAATCCCCCTTCTGACACCTCGCCCCACAGTACCTCACCCTTTTGCACCTCGTACAACGAAACAACTCAAAGGACCTCCCACAAGCAGCGCATCTCTTAATATTATCCATTAAAGCGAATTTAGGACGAAGTTCAGGGTGAGGGATCGGGGGTAGGGCGCGACACAAGGTACGATCCCAAACAAGCAGGGCCTCTCTCTCTGATGCCTTCATTCTGGCCGCACAACTGAAAGGAGTAGAGAAGGTGAGGAAGAGAGAAAGAGAAAGAGAAAGAGAAAGAGAAAGAGAAGAGAGAAAAGAAAGAGAACCGATCTGCATAAGGAAGAGAGGTATCGTTCCAGACAGACACAAAATGCTCTGTTGATTGTTTGCGAAAGGTGGGGCCAGCAAGTGAAGCAGAGATGAATGCCCGGAGGCTGTTGATAAGATCATCAATAGAAAGGTGAGGAACCTAAAGGAGAGGGCAGGTTCATAAGTCAGAATATTAAAAAAAAAATGAATAAATAAATAAAAGCAAAAGAACCCTTAGTCTTCCCGTTCGGACCATATTTTCAAGAGTGATGGGGTCTGTCACAGAGACCGTAATTGCCAATTGACGGATAAACGGATCAGCTGGCTCAACAACTTGGAGATTGATAAAAGGAGGAGGAGGGAAAGACAACCAAACCCCAACCTTCGCCTCCTTCTCCCCAAACATCCCATGCTTCATCAAAAATTCCTTCTGTAAAGGGAGAAAAGAAGGGTACACTTGTGCAATATCCAACCTCACCGAACTAACAGCGTCATGTCCAGCGGCGAAACCCGTGATATCTGGTGTCCCATATTTGAGAAGGATTTTTTGATGGTCACTGAAAGTAGAGCCGTAGTCGATGATGAGCTCCTCTCCTTTCTTGACAGGTCTCGTGACCCTCAATACGTGCCAAATTCCCTGTCAATTTTTGGTAAAAAAAAAACGTTCGTCAAGACAACACAATGGCAGCAAAACAGAACGGAGCCAACCTGATCCACAACCTCGCCCTTGAAATTGATTTTGGAGCAGACTTTTTCCATGTTGACAACAGGTTCTGACATAGTTCCGTTCACGAAGTCGATAAAAGGAATCCAGCCGTGCCCTTGGAACGTCCGAGATTCGCATTGGGAAATGATGTACAGAACGTACTGCTCGAGAGTTAGATTTTGGGGCTCTAAGACAACCTTGGTGATTTTTCCCATGTCTAAGGATTTTCGAATCACCTGAAAAAAAAAAAAACGAGTTGAGATCTGGAAAATCCAAGGGAAGGAGAAAGAGAAAAAGAACCGTGGCATAGGCTCTCGCAAAAGTGTAAACCGACGAAAACTCTGCAGAAGTGCCACGAAATTTTTCCTTCAACACCTCTTCTCCGAGCTCATATACAAAACCAACCCCCCCAACCCCCCCATACTCCTTTCCAATACTCCCGTCTGGCTGAGGCAACATTTTTGTGTACTCGTCCATCCAAGGGTCTGGGTTGGCCGAAAACTTGCGAAGGAAAAAGGAGAAAACAGCCCTCCCAGTATCTTGGAACCTCTTCTTCTCTGCTTCCCTTTCATCTTTCTTGACGTCACGGTGGTAAAGCGCCATGGAGTTTCTCAGCATCAATTTCGCTTCCTTGTCTTCTTTTTGTTTCTTCTTGAGCAATGGGCCTTGGGCAAACGATTCCTCCCCCCCAAAACTGATGCAGGCTTTTGTTGCATAAATAATTCCCTTCTCCATCTCGGACACTTGAATCATAGCGCCTGGTTTCGTCGGGAGTGGTTCGATATCTCGTAACGCAAATGCTCCGATCCCTTTTTTTCCAAAAGTTGAGAAAGATATTTCTGAAAGAAAAAAGAGGAAAAAACTGAACCACTGTCGGGAGACCATCGCCACTCAAAGTTGGGAGGAGAGGGTTGACATAACAGCCCTTTTTCCTGCAAACGCTTGAAGCCGCCAATGACCGCATGCAAGCGAGAAGTTCCTTCGTCTTCTGCCATCGCAATCCCAACAAAAAAAAGGGGGCCATTCGCTCTTTCGGCAGAGTTCGATAATATTCAAAGAATCCGATAAGCGGATTGTATTTTGGGAGAAAGAGGAGAAAGGATCACCCACTCTTTTTTTGCAAAAAGGAAGGCCTTCGATTTTATCTAAGGCATGTCTCTCGCTCCCCTCTCTCGCTCTCTCTTTGCTCCCTTGGTGAAAAGGAATACCGCACAGGCTCCACTAATTCACAGATGGAGCTCGGCCCTTCTCACCCCCGCACCCTCTTTGTCGTCCGTTTTTGGGACAGAAATGCCCAAGAAAGTCACCATCTGCGAAGTGGGCTGTCGGTTCTTTTTCTCTCCTCTCTTTCTCTCTTCTTTCTTTCTTTCTCCGTTGAATTTTTCCATCAGGGACGGTCTCCAAAACGAGAAAGTTGTCCTTCCAACACGAGTGAAGCTTGAACTTTTGGATAGGTTCCTTTTTTTTTTTTTCTCCTTTTGTTTGCTTGATTCATTTTTCCTTCTTCTAGACTGAAAGGCAGTGGGCTCAAATACATGGAGGCTACCAGTTTTGTTAGTGATCGCTGGGTTCCGCAAATGGCAGACAGCAAGGAAATTATGAATGTTTTTTCTTTTTTTTTCCTTCCTTCCTTTCTTGGTTTTCTTTTGACCTTCCACAGAGCCTTCCCGATGATGACGTTCTGTACTCTGTTCTTGTTCCAAATTTAAAAGGCTTTCAGTAAGTATTTTTGATATTGTTGGATCTTGTTGGGTTGGGCTGATTTAATGTTCCCTCCAATCAGAAATGCAATGGCTTGTAACGCAAAGGCAGTTGCTTTTTTCACGGCTGCTTCCGAATCATTTTGTAAGAAAAACATGAACTGTTCCATTGAGGAATCTTTCAAATCCTTTGAATCCTGTCTTCCTGATATCCCATCTGATGTTTATGTGAGGTTTGTGAACATTTCTCATCCACATCTCTCAATTCTTGTTGACCCCCTTCCCTTTAGAGGTTACCTTTCCTGTGTATTGGGCTGCCCTTTCGAAAACGAAGTCCCACCACAAAAAGTGGCCGAAGTTGCAGGGAGGCTCTTGGAAATGGGCTGCCATGAAATTTCTTTGGGAGACACAATTGGCCGTGGCTCGGCTGGCCACACAGCCAAAATGCTGGAAGAAGTGATGAAGTGAGCCTTTTATCCACACACTTTTTTGGGGGACACTGATTCTTTTTTTCTTTTTTTTTTCCAGAGTTGTTCCAGTCGAAAAAATTGCTGTGCATTTTCACGACACCTATGGTCAAGCTTTAACAAATATTTTGACCTCTCTTCAGGTTTTCTCCATTTTCTTTATTTTTCTTCATTTTCTTCATTTACACCAAAATTTAAGATGGGGGTTTCTATTGTTGACAGTTCTGTTGCGGGTTTGGGGGGATGTCCTTATGCCCCTGCTGCTTCTGGGAATGTGGCGAGTGAAGGTTTTTTTTTTTTTTTTCCTTCTTTGATTCTCTCCTAATCCCGCCAAACTCCCCAATGTGTTTCCAGATGTGATCTACATGTTGAATGGCCTTGGGATTGAGACCGGAGTTGATTTGCCTGCCTTGATGCAAACTGGGGAATGGATCTCGGCTCTTCTTGGAAGGCCGACCAGTTCAAAGGTTTGTTGTTCCCACTTCTTTTCGCGCTTCTTGTTTCTTATCTTTCTTATCCCTTCTGAAGGTATCTCTTGCCCTGAACCCTGGCCACGGAGTTGACTATGGAACGTGCCTGAATATTTGAGGTCCGTTTTCATGGCTTTTGCTTCATACGAATTTGTGAGAAGGGGGAGGTCAGAAGCCTCCGGATTTATCACTGATCTCAAGTTGTTTGAGAAGTGGAAGGGTCAGCCATAAATAAAAAGAAATACATTGCAAGGCACTTTTTACTCTCCACCTCTTTCCTTCTCCAAAGCCCAAGCCCAAACACTTTCCCCTCTCAATTCGAGTCCCCATGAAAGAAAACGGTGGTGGTTTCTTTCCAAAAGGCTCCTTCTGCGAACGCGAATTACGGGCGGCTGGCGTATTGATTGATTGTCTATTTTATCTCATTTTTCCCAAAAATACCAAAAGAAAAAAAAGAGGGTTGTTTGTCCACAATGGCCGACTGCGAGACGTTTGAACCAAACAAATGGCGGCCAATGGTCTGTGCCAAATGCTTCAAGAGTAAGCCAGAGCATGGGTCCAGTGAGAAAAGACCAGAGTCACCACAACCACCAGCCCCCAGAATAATTCCTCCAGGAAGCTCTCCGATCTCAAACCCAAGACCGCCTCCCAAGCGCACCCACCGCCGCCAAGCAAGTGCTGCTCGAGGAGCTCTTCCAACCCCACCATCTTCCTTGCCGTCAACCCCACCAAACCCCTTGCCATCAACCCCACCAAACCCCTTGCCATCAACCCCACCAACCCCCTTGCCATCAAACCCTGACCGATCGACACGAAAAGTACCCCCGCATAAACCTCTCCCAAACCAACCCTCGAGGGGTCTTCCCACGCCCCCTGCTTCTCCTTCTCCTTCTCCTTCTCCTTCTTCTCCTTCTCCTCCTCCATCTGAATCTCCTTCTCTTTCCCCTTCTCCTTCTCCTCCTCCTTCTTCTCCTTCTCCTCTGTCTTCTGAACGGACCGGGAAGCCAAAGGGGAAGGGATCTCGAATTGAGTCCTTCGGCTCAGATGAGCTTGATCTTGAGGGTTGGTTTCTCACTTTGTTCTTCATTCATTCCCTCCTTGTTATCTTTCTCCACTACTCCACTTTTCTGCGACCTTGCTTTAACCTTACTGCCCCTCTTAGATGATAATATAAACCTGACCTTATCAGGGAATTCGAGAAAAAAGTCTTTGAGAGATAAAATGTCAAAGAAAAATCGGATTTTGGGGGATCTTTCTTTTGGGGGGGTGAAGAAGAATTTTGGGGGTAATTATCTTTGTCTTTCTCTCTCTCTCTCGAACAGCCCTCTCTCTCTCTCTCTCTCTCTCTCTCTCTCTCTCTCTCTCTCTCTCTCTCTCTCTCTCTCTTGAACGGCCCTCTCTCTCTCTCTCTCTCTCTCTTGAACGGCCCTCTCTCTCTCTCTCTCTCTCTCTCTCTCTTGAACAGCCCTCTCTCTTGAACGGCTCTCTCTGTCTTGAACGGCCCTCTCTCTCTTGAACGGCCCTCTCTCTCTTGAACGGCCCTCTCTCTTTTGAACAGCCCTCTCTCTCTCTCGAACGGCCCTCTCTCTTAAACGGCCCTCTCTCTCTCACTTTTATTTTATCTGAAGGGGAGGACAAAAAACCACATTCACCGGATGGAGATGCCTTGAAAGTGAGTCGAAGTTCGTGCGTCATTGATGATAAAAAGTGGGCAAGGTCGCCTGACGATTGGACTTCCCTTCAAAACCAGCTCATTCAGGTTTCTGTTCCTCTCTCCTTCCCCTCTTCCTTCCCCTTTTCCTCTTTACTTAAACTGCTTCTTACCAATATCCATTATTATCATATAAAAAAGGGGGGGACGACATGCCTCAAGATCCAAGACGAGCTCCTCTGGATTATGACCCAATCAGACCTCGTATCTGACAAGACGTCAAAAAATATCTGGGACTTGGTAACACTGGATGGACAGAAGCGATCGGCAAACAAAGGACAAAGCTTTACAAAGGGAGATTTTGAGACGTACAATTGGGACAACATGAAGAGGCTGAAGTCGATCATCGTTGCAGGACAGGAGCTGTTGGATTGCCAGCAGGTGATTTAAAAAAGCCTATTTGAACGCCTTAAACCCATGATGTATTTGTGGATCCAATTTGTAGATTTTAAATCTTGCCACTCCTCGTATTCACACATTTTTTCCACAGCTCGTCTATTCCGTCGTGGTAATCCAATCTCGAATCCGTGGCCACCTCGCACGAAAGCGGTATGTGAAAATGAAAAAACTCTACTTGACCACGCCTCTCAAACAACGGAACGACTACTTCCGGGAGCTTATCCGAAAGGAAGCAGCCTACAACTACGGATTGGAGGTCATCGTTTCGCAATTCTTCCAACCCGCGCGCGATTCGTCGAAGAAGGCTCATTTTCGCGGGAAGGGCATCCCTCCATCGGATTTGAATGCGATATTTTCAAATATTGAGGATGTTCAGAAGGTCCACAGTGATTTGCACGATGAGTTTAAGAGGGTAGAGGACAATTGGCCTGATTTGTCGGGGCTGGGGGATCGATTTTTGGCGTTTATGAACCGGTTTAAGTGCTATGAGAAGTATGTGAATAACTTCCAGTTCGCGATCGAGGTGTTGGGTAACTGCATGGTCAAGTACGAGTCGTTCGCGCAAATGTGCCAAGAAAGCTCGGAGCGCGTGGACCTAGACCTCCAAGGGCTCATCTCGGCCCCTCTCAACCAGATGAATTCATACGAGTTGATGTTCGAGCGAATTTTGGATAACACCCCTCGGAAAATTCTCCCAAAAGAGTCAAAGGCTCTCGAGCAATGCTTAAGTGCTGTGCGAGAAACCAACGTGTTTATTCTCTCTGCCCTCGAGGACTCCGAAAACGCCGCCAAGATTCTCGCTGTGGAAAAGAAGATTGCCAAGAAGAAGGAGAAGCTTTTGAGCAAAAGGGGACGGTTATATGTGGACGCTTTCTCTGTTGAGTTTTATGATCGAAATCTTCCAAACAAAAAGTACGGAGGGGAGATAGTGCTCTTCTCTGACAGTGTCTTTCTTGCGAAATTTGCTTCAAAAAAAGACCCCTCATCTCTTCAATCGAAGGGGTTGTTTTCACTGGAGAACACCAACGTCACGACCCCAGGCGATCTGGAGAAGTTGAATGGATTCGAGCTTGAGGTATCAGATGGTGCAAAGAAATACGCAATCACCCTCCCTTCCCCCTCTGATTATCACGTGATTGTCCCCCAACTGAAAGAGCTCATCTCCAAAAACCAAAAGAACCGGGTGTTTGAGGTCAAGATCTCTCAAGTGCTGGAAAACGAGGGGAATGTTTCCCCCCCAATCCCCTCAGTTGTTCGCCTCCTTATCGAGTACCTCGACAAGCACGCTCTGGAGGCGCAGGGCTTATTTCGTGTGGCGGGCTCTCAGAAAGAAACAGATGAGTTGAGAGACAAAATTGACAAAGGAATCGCTGTCAATTTGGCAGAAACGAGCGGAGTGCATTCGGTTGCCTCTGTCCTCAAGCTGTATTTTCGCGTTCTTCCAGAGCCTTTGTTTACGTTCGATGTGTATGAACCTCTTATTCGGGCAGTAGATGAGTTTTCTCCTGATTTGGATCCCCATAAAGAGAAACTGAAAAAAACGGTTTCTGCTCTTTTGGCGGGGATTCCGTATGAAAATCGAATTTTGGCGAAATATTTGGTGGAGTTTTTGTCGAGGGTTTCAGCAAATTCCGAGGTGCCTAATTTCATTTTCACTTTTATTTTGAATTATTATTTTGGTTTTGTCTTCTCTTTTTCACCTCCACCCTCCAGATCAACAAAATGCTCCCCTCCAATCTCTCCATTTGCTTTGCTCCAAATTTGTTGCGTCCTAAGGTGCAGACAATCAGTGCCGCTCTGGATGTTATGAAAGTGAACAGCATTGTTGAATTGCTCATTATTGACCCAAAACTTATCTCCATCTCCCCTTCTTGAATCGCTTTCTCCTGTTATTCTGTCACTTTCTGGTTCTTTGATAAATCAAATTTTCCTCAAAAAAAAGCCTTCCTCAATCAAATTTTCCTTCTCCTCAATCAAGTGTTTGATGGAGGCCTTTTTTTCTCTTCTCTTCTCTTCTGTTCTCTTCTCCTCTCCTCTCTTCTCTTCTCTTCTCTTCTTCTCTTCTCTTCTCGCCAGGTGAGGAAATTTTAAAATTACAATTGCCCAAAAAAATAATTTATTTGCGTAATTTCTGTGTTTTTTTTGCTCTTGGTGTGTTTCTGTCCAAAAAAATAAAAATAAAAATAAAAATAAAAAAATAATAACGGTAAGTCCAAAAAACAAGAACAATTTTTAAAAGAAAGACAAACGAAGATGAACTCATCTGTCTCCCCCCTTTTCTGGTTATTTCGGTTTGGACTCTGTCTGCTAATCCACCCTAATTGAGGATAAGAGAGGAGGTGTTTGAGAAAGAGGGACTTTCGAGAGAAGAGAGAAGAGAGAAGAGAGAAGAGAGAAGAGAGAAGAGAGAAGAGAGAAGAGAGGAGAAGAGAGAAGAGAGAAGAGAGAAGAGAGAAGAGAAGAACCTCATAACAACCTATTTGGTTGTCCAACTCAGGATAGAGACGCACGAGGTCTTTTAAGGGGATCCCACGAAGGACAGCGTTTTTTTGACTGAGAACAAAAAGAGGGAGTCAGAAACGAAATGAAATGGAATGGGAGAAAATAAAAGGAAAGAGATCTGAAAAGAAAGCAACTCAAACCCTCTCTCTTCTTCCTCAAGTTCCCTTTCATTTTGAAAATTTGGTGGGGTCTGTGAAAGAGGAGGAAGAGAGAGCAAGGGAGGGGGTAAGAGGGGTTCTAACTTTTTTATCTGCCTTCCCAGTACGGGGGAACCCACAGAAGAAAAAGAAAGGGAAGGAGGGGAAGTGGAGAAGGGAGAGGTTGGAGAGGTTGAAGAGAGCGGAGACATTGAAATGAATGGAGAGGTTGAAGGGGCTGGGCAGTTGGGAAGAGGGGAAGTGGGGTAAGTAGGGATCCCCGGGGGAGGGGAAATGGTAGGGATGGAGGCGGGCAGAGGGGAAGTGGTGGAATTGAGAAGCCCCGGAGGAGGGGAAAGGGTGGGGATGGGGGTGGGAAGAGGGGAAGTGGTGGAATTGGAGGGAGGGGCCAGGGAGGTAGGAGAACAGGAAAAGGATCGAGTTCGACTAGGGGGAGGGGGGGTGGCATGATCAGGAGGGAGGGAGAGCTGAGGGACAGCTAATCCAGAGCGTGGTGTGGCGGAGGGAGGCGGCAGCTGCAAGGGGGGGACGCGGGAAGGGGAAGTGGGGTTGTTGGGAGTTGAAGTATTGGTGCCGGCTTCCCCAGCTGGAGGAGAGGGACCATCTCTGGGGGTGGTAGAGGGGGGAGGAGGNCCGCTTGGTCCCGAATTACGAGCCCTACAAGGGGAGTGGGGGAGAGGGGGAACCCGCGGGTGGGAGCGAGTAGAAGACCGAATAGGGGAGAGAAGAGAACAACCAGGCCGGAGGGGGGAAGGAGAGAAAGTACCGAAAGGGGCACTATCACTACTCTCGAGTGAGGCTTTCTTGTGTGGAGGGGGACCAGGGGGGGAAGAGGGGAAAGAAGAGGGAGGGGAAGAGGTGGTGGAGCGGATGATTTTGGGAAGGGTCATCGAGGTAGATCGGAACACTGAACCGAGCCCTTTTTCTCTTTGCTTCGGTTCATGATGGAATTTCACTCCTCTCTCTCTTTCTTCTTCTTCTCCCTCTCCTCCTCCTTTGAATACAAAACGGGAAGAACTCTGTTCCAGCCTCTTTGAATCCCTCACAGTCGTGATAGGTGATTCAGGAGAACAAAGAACGCCAGGCGGCGGGGTGGGGGGGGCATAAGAAGGAAATAAAGAAAGCTTCTTTGAGTTTGGGCTCTGAATGGTTTGGGGGGGAGAAGTGCAGCGCATAGGACTTCCTCGTTGTCAACAACAACAAACAAAAAAGCGCGATTATTATTTCGGGCAGTATTTTTTTCCAGCCTTGCTGGAGGTCGAGCAAGGGCGTCCAAGTGCTTGAGTGCTTGAGTGCTTGAGCAAGGGTTTTTGTTGGGTGGCTTGATTGAGCAAGGAATCGTTGCTCAACCAGCACAACTTTACGACCAATGAAGTGCTCATTGGTAAGGCAACGGAACGCCAGATGCTGTTAGAAGATGGCTTTCTATTGGGAAAATAGATTCTTTTCCAAACTCTCACGACAAAGAAAAGGAAAAAAAGAATTTGTTTTTAATTGCTCTTCAAATGGCTGGTGAAACAACTGACGTTCGGCTGTCTTCGACGAGACTTGAGGACCCCTGTCGACGGGGATTTTTGGCGTTTTTTACGTTTTTTTTTTTTGACCTTTCAACTTTGACCACCCCCTGCAGCAGCACCAACCAATTGCACAACCATAAAGAACCCAAAAGCAGCAATATAATACCAATACTTTTGGAAGAAACTTTTCTCATTATCCGCTGACTCCTGAAAAGACCATGAGAAACGAACACAAAAAAAGGAAAAAGGCGAAGAAAGTCGGACCTGCTTTTCTTTCTTCACAGTTTCCATCTCGGTTAGACTGGGGAGCTTTGGCACTTCAGAAGGGAAACTAAGGTACAAATTTGACCTAAAAACTTTGCCATCGGTAACATTTGAAGCGTCTGTGGTTAAAAAGAAACCAGAGAAAGAAAGAAAGAAAGAAAGAAAGAAAGAAAGAAAGAAAGAAAGAAAGAAAGAAAGAAAGAAAGAAAGAAAGAAAGAAAGAAAGAAAGAAAGAAAGAAAGAAAGAAAGAAAGAAAGAAAGAAAGAAAGAAAGAAAGAAAGAAAGAAAGAAAGAAAGAAAGAAAGAAAAAAGAAAAAGAAAAAGAAAAAGAAAAAGAAAAAAGAAAAAAGAAAAAGAAAAAGAAAGAAAGAAAAGGTTTTCTTTAGTCAAAGACACGACAAGGCAAGACAAAGACAAAGACAAAGACAAAGACACAAGAAAAAGAGAAAAAGAAAAAAAGAAAAAAGAAAAAAAGAAAAAAAGACCAATCTTTGAAGAGCAAGAAGACACCTTTGTTTCATAATTTAAGGAGACCACTTTTTCGTCTCGATTAAAATGAAGCCCCACTCTATCTCGAAAGTTGGATTCGACCAAGGCACATACAGGAATAGAATTCGACACAGATACAACCCCTTCTGTCTGGGGAACAACACGTATCGAATAAAATCCGCCTTTGTTGAGCATCGAAGCAATCCCCGCTGCATCCTGAGAAGAAAGGGGCTCTTGTTCGATGGAAACAGGAATTGTTTTCAAAACGGAAGGGTCCTTGGATTTGGATTGTTTGGTTTGAACATTATAGGGAAGTTGGACGAGGGTGGTGGAAAGAAGGGGGGATGGAGGGATCGAGGAGCTGGCTGCAGACATCATTTGCCACTGGTTACCATGTGTGATTGTCCCTGCCGATTTGGTTCAGTTTTTCCTTTTGACGCGGTCCTTCGCCCTTTTCAAACCTCTTTTGCTCCAAATGAATGACCCATCTCCCCGCTGGCCAACTGTGTGCTCCAAGACAACCTGTCCAGTCAATTTATGAGAAAAGAACAGCACAAAAAAGAAAAAGGAGACGGTGAAACATTTTGGCTCCCCTTCAAACAACCAATCAACCCCAAAAGAACAAAAAAGATTCTCATTTTTCCAATGCCCACAAAGAAAACCCACTCACTCGCCACGGAACTTAACGGGATCCTGTACTCTCTCTTGGCGTTTTTGAACAAAAACAAGCAACCCAAACGGGCTTAAAGTCCAAAAAAGGCGATCCATGTTCTTTTTCTCTGAAAGTGAAACCCCAAAAAAATCCACGTCAGCCCCGGGAGCTTTTGCCGTCACCGCACCGTTATTTCTTTTGTTCATTCATTAGTGAACTCACCGGGGGGATGGACGATGCCTTCCTCGAGAGAGGGGTGGCAGGGATGATGGACGATGTAGATATGGATGTTGGGATGGGAGATGATCCCAGGGAGACAGATGGATTTCATGATGAGTCGCCTTTATTTGCCAAGTTGATGGGGCAAACTACTTTGGGAAATTTTGAGAAGGTTGCAAGGGGCATCCCCACAAAAGACAAAGACCAGCTTTTTATTGCCAGAAAGGCATTGAGTGTGTATATTGGGAGAAGGGATTGGGGTCATGTGGATAATGAAGTGGAACTTGGTGTTTTGTTGCGATTGAGCGACCGTTACGGAGCGAAAATGGTGGGTTTGGATGTGATCGAAACGCTGCTGGGTAATTCTTCAATGGTTTTCAATTATTCTGCTCCTCTCTTGGACCTGATAGAACGCGGGCGCAAGATAATGAGGAGTGATAGAGAGAAGGAGCCAGATTTCAATGCCTCCTCCCCTGTCGCGAAGATTGTTGAACAAGAGAATGCTCGATTCGAGAGGTTTTGTCGCGCGCTTGTGCAGTGGAACAACCGCTTGGTCCCGAATTACGAGCCCTACAAGTTTGAAGAGCATGGGCGCAATCTCACCTCTGTGGAAAAAATGTATCAAGCCTTTCGGGGGAAAAAGGATCTGGTGCTTTGTGTCATTGTCCACTGGAGAACCATTTTCAGTAACTTGGGGAGGGTTCGAGGCGCAACGATGGAGCTGTATCGCTGGATCTCGATTATTCACCTGGAGTCGGTGTGTGTAGCCAACCCTGTCAATGCTCTTCGTTGTGTGAGTGCTTTTTCGCAAGTCACCGATCTTTTTCCAGGACTGGTCGTTGACCTCTTTCGCGAGTGTCTGCTTGAATGTGTCGCGCATTCCCACCCTCCCCAGATTCTAGAGTCAATTTTCCCATGTGCAATTCGAGACGAGTACGACAATAACTTGGTGATTGATGACCCTGTTCGAGATTTGGCAATTCTCTCTCTTCTTGATGACGATCGTGCTGGACGGTATGAAGAACTTATCACTGAGAGTGCCGCCATGGGAATCGTTGCGCGACAAGAGATCTTTTCTCAAACCCCCACAAAATTTATTCCTATTGAGCGGAGGTACATCTACAATCAAGATGGGATGGGGGAGTGGCACAGAGAAACAATTCGATTGATCTTCTTCAAGTTGATGATCTTGTTCACACGGTCCGAGCAAAACGGGGTGTGGGCGTTGCACAAGGAGGGGATCCGTGTGACCCTCCACGATCTTTTTCAATCCGCAGAGCCCGAGCTTTGGTGTGTTTTTGTTTGTTGGTGGGTTCAATATCGTGGATTCTATGAGCACAAAAAAGGGAAGCAAGATGAAGATTGCCAAGCTCTCGTGACTATGGTGATGGAAAGTTTCACAGCTTTCGGGGAGTCCTTAAAAACCCGACAGGTGACGATTGGCACCCTTCGCCAGTGTAATATCGCTGGTCCACTTCATTTCGCTTTGGATTTTCTGGGTTATCCCGAAACGGGTCCGCTTTGTGCAAGTTATGAGGAAGAAATCCGTGCCACTTCCAATAAGCTCCAAAACATGTCCCATATTTGCAAGAGGTTTTTCCCTGCTGACCCTTGTCTAGAAATTGTCTCTGATTCTCTCGGGCGTTGGTCTTCTTTGCAGTTGGCCGAAGTTTCTTATTTGTTTCGTCAAATAGATACCGTTCGCTCCAGTGAAAAGCCGCCTGGTCCTCTCCCGGAGACTTTGGTTGAATCACTTGATTGGGTATTGTACGTCATGAACTCTCGGCTTTTTGGTTCTATTTGGGAAGGGGTTGATGCGGGAGAGCCTCGCCTTCCCAAGTTGGAGATTGTCCGCCGAGAGTGGGAGTCCCTTTATCTGTCGATTGTCGAGCAGTCGATCACTTTTCCTTGTTTGCAAGTCATGACGCCCTTCCTCCAGGAGGGTGGCGATTTGGAATGCTTGTATTGCTCAACGACTTCGAGCCCTCAAGACGCCCAACTCCATTGGGGGATCCGTCCTGTGGACCGTGTAACTTTGGAGAAGGTTTCTGTTGCTGTCAAGAAGTTTTCTCATCTTCAAGGGTGCGTCGAAAACTTGCCGATCATCGAGGAGTGCCTCCCTCTTTTCGAAAAGTGGATCAAGGACGTTGCATCTCTCAAGGTGTTCCAAGATCATGTTGATGCAATCAAGTCGACTCTGGAGAGTCACCCGTGGGATCGCCAAACTCTCAAGGATTATTCAAAGTTTTCCGAGAATTGTGAGGCACTTCACCCGTCTTTGTTGAAGATTCGTCCCTCCCTTTTCGAAAAAGTCTTTGAATGTCTGGATTTGTTGGAGTGGCTCGCAACACAGCCTGATGACACAGATTTCACCAGGGGAATCGAGATGGCGATGGGTCGAGGTGAGATGGAGTGTCCCCCTGAGCTGTGGTTGGAGGAAGAAGGTCAAGCTGGCCGTGTGAACGAGCAAATCCTTTCGATGTTGCAGTCTGTTCGCTCATATCTCCACCGCTTTATCTTCCGAAAGCAATCGGTGTTTCCAACCGCTGATGATTTTATTTCTCAGTTCTTGGCCCATTTGTCTCCTTTTGACAAGAGCATCCTTACTAACATGGAGACCTGTTCTGAATATCGCTTGGCGCTTCAGGAGCTTCTTGGTGGAGGGAATGAAAATGCTGCCCCTGATCGTCTTCTCCGAATGCTTCAGCGGTCGAGTGATGCGAGGTGGGTCTGCGACAGTTTGATGCAGACATCTGTCCAGCAGGCACAGTTGGTTATCGACGATTTCCTTCGGTTGGAGTACAAGACACATGGGAGAAAGAAGGAGATCGTCATTCGGTCTCTTTCTGTTTCGGAGGTCGAAGATTTTCAATCTTCTGTCGTTCTTGCGAGAACAGACCAGAGGGGGGAGGATACACAGGAGAAAATCAGGAACTTTGTACAGAGTTTTGGATGGATGAAGCAGTACTCGACCCACCTCCTCACTCTCAACTCACTCGGCCACTTCTATTACGATTCTTTCTCAGAGTCCCTTCCACTCACGACTGATGCAGAGTTGATCAGAAAAAAAGCCCTCAACGCGAAGCAAATTTTAGCCAATTGGGAGACCATGGTGCGTTCTGCGCGCTTCAAATATCCTTGCCTCAACTATTTCGGGATGAAGTTGGTTTGGGAGATTGCCAAGTTCCTTCGAGATCAGGCTACGAAAGGCTTTTCTCCTGATGCCCGTCCCAATTTGATCCAAAAGACCCTTTACTTGGTGAACCCTGCCTTATCGGAGCAGTCTGACCTTGTTGGGAGAGTTGAGAAAGATCTTCTTAGCAAGTGGTCTTCTCTTACGCAAGACATACAAAAAAACGACGTTCCTGAGGATGAGGATGAGGAGATGTTTGGTGGGGGTTTGCGGGAGGCGATGCCAGAAGTTGATGGGTCCAAGGTCACAGAAAAGAAGTTAGAGTTGGAAGAGTTGCTAGGGTGCTGTGGTCAGACGATCCAAGAGGTGGTTTCAAAGCTCCCGCTTAGCAGGTGCAAGGTTGATCTCCCAGAAGGAAACTTCTCCCTCTCTCTGAAGCGCGGGGACTTTCGTCTCATTATGGCTCGTTCTTATGAACATGTTTTCCATGAGATTTTTTCGTCTTTTCTCCAAACCTACTGCTTACCAGAACGTCGTACTCTCTTCGTTTGTCGTGAGAACTCTTCTTGGGAAGATGTGCATATGCTCCTTCTCCGTTGGAT
Source organism: Paramoeba pemaquidensis (assembly GCA_002151225.1). Taxonomy (NCBI): domain Eukaryota; phylum Discosea; class Flabellinia; order Dactylopodida; family Paramoebidae; genus Paramoeba; species Paramoeba pemaquidensis. The sequence continues at coordinate 22,664 of MUHK01001174.1, forward strand.
TTCTTCGACCAAAGAGGACAACCTCTTTGCTTTGGGATGCTGCGATCTTCTCTCAAATGGCGTGCAAGTCAAATGTGTCGGGTTTATCCAAGACCATCAAGAGAAAGCCTCCGCTCCCCTTTTGCTCATCTGCGGGCCATCCAAAGGCTCTTACATTGTGTCTCAATTCTTGAGTCGCCGAATTCCTTCGTATCCTCTTTCCCGAACCCTCCTGCAAGGCCTTGTCGAAAAGCACTATCATAAGAAGTTCCAAACTTTCGCTTCCGATTATGCTGGTGCGGGAAAGACTTATCAGATTCGAAAGGGAAGTTCTCGTGGGGAAAAGTATGTTCATGTGCCAGCAACTTCCATCAAGCAATTTCTCACTCTTCTCAACTCTTTGCTCTCCGGTGAGCCCAACGAAGCAATGGCAAGCGACCCTGCTTTTTTTGGAGACACCCCGCTTCTTCTTCACTTTGATGTGTATGATACGGTGGGAGCGGAGTTAAATTCGTATCTGTTTGAAATCATTTTCTTTGGAGGTTTTTGTGATTTCATGAACGGTGTCATCTTTTTGTACCCTCTTTCTCAAACGTTTGTCTCGATCGAGTTGCCGACCGGACCTCTCTCCAGGCATCTGGTCGTTCCTCAGCTTTGCCCTGTTAATCTTGTTGTTGCTGAAGCAGCCCTCTTTGCAAGGAGCAAGAAAGATCTAATTTGTGGGCTGGGTCTCCACACATTCTACGGGGTTCGATATGATGGAACCGCTCTTCGCAAGCGAGAACAGAATGTTCGACATGCGAATGCATATGATCGGCTGCAATACGTTTGCTTTGCGCTTGATCTTCTCCGTCGAAATAATGGTCGTTTCCCTTACGTCTTTGACTGCAACGTAACCGAGCCCGAGGGTTTATTGGAATCTCTCCGTATCTCGGCTTCTGCAGATCTTGAAGTTGCGGATACTGACATATCTGGTGATCTTTGCTTTGATTTGTTGGTGAGAGCGAGCGGGCTTCCGAGAGGGAAAGTCTCGCTTTGGTGTTTGTGGAATTTTGTGAACATGGTCTACTGGCAGATCCGAGACATGCACTTCCAGGGCTCCCCCTTGAACGAATTATGCATGCCCCAGGACGAGTCAGTCAAAGAAGGCGATGAAAAGAAAGCCCTCAACAAAAAGGAATCCAACGAGTCGAAAAAGTTGGTGAAGGGTGAAGTTTTGGCGTTTATCTTGCGTACCGCGAGGGAGTTTGCGATCCGTCAAACGAACGAAATTGACCCCATGGAGCTCGTCGGTTTGGATGTAAAAGGCTTTTCTCGGCATGATTTCAACGGAACCTGGACAAAGGAGATCTATGAACATGATGGACAACCTGTGTTCACAACCAAAGGGTACAAAAGCATGACCTTTTTTATGTATTATCGTGCGAAGGAGGAGGGTTGGGTGATTGACGATCTCATTGCCTCCGAAGGTCCTTCCTTTTCTCACACCGAGAAGAGTAAAACCTACGAGGCTGTGTGGAAAACTTGCGCAAGCTGGCAGCCTGACTTAAACATCAAGTGTGCGAAGGTCCGCGAGCGAAAAGCTTACCAAGGTGAAGCTTACGAAATCAAGGGTTTTCCCACAAAAGACGAGAACGGAACGTACCACAGACAGCCACCATACGACGATATCAATAATCAGCCACACTACATCAAGACTCAAGGGACCCGACGTCACTTGTTTTACAGTGAAAGAGAAGCAATGTGGCAAATCTGCCCTGTTTGTACGGATGACGAGGGTGCTTTTGGGATTGCGCAGTCTCTGGCCTCTCGTTGGAGCGTCATGCCTGATGACATAGTTGAAAAGAGCGTGAAGTTTGTTTCAAAGAAGCACGGAGGGCCTTCCGCAAAGCCCAAGGAGCAAGAGGAGGTGGAGAGTTTCTTTTTCGATGAGGCGGAGGAGTTGATGATAAGGAAAGATGAAGATTTCAACGAGTTCTTAAAGCTGGAGAGGCTCTTTGAAAAAACCAAAAGATGGGCTGACAGCAACCACGAGTGTCTCCTCTTCTCGAATGTAAACCACATCATCTCATTCTTGTCAATGAACCCGAAAATCATGAAGAAGGAGATGCACCCCACCCTTATGGAGTTTTTGAAGGGAAATCAAGTCAACATCGGTGAATCGTTGGACCAATTGTCTGCTCGCCACCACGAAATCTTGGGGGCCCTTACAGAAGTCTACCGCGAGGCTGAGGAGGCGAAGAATGTTGGAGGTGGCAATTATTGTTTGACCGGTGACAATTTGTTGAAGATGTTGGCCATTTTCATTCGCTTACGTGTAGGGATCCCTGTTATCTTGATGGGAGAGTGTGGTTGTGGCAAAACTGCGCTGCTGAACTATCTTTGTACTTGGCTTGGGGTTGACCTCCTTGTTCTTGATGTCCACGGGGGAACCACTGCTGATGATATCCTAGAAGTTTTTGCCACCGCCGATAAGAATCGGATGGTTGCGAAGAAGCCGCAATACATTTTCTTGGATGAGGTGAATGCCTGTTCTCACATGGGTTTGATTTGTGAGGTGATCACTCGCAGATCACTCAATGGGAATCCCATCCACGACCAAATCCATATCCTTGCTGCTTTGAATCCTTATCGACGCCGACCTCCCCAAGCAGAGACATTTGGTCTCGTTTACAAACACAAGAAAGGCAGTGTTATGCCATTGGTCCAGGACGAAATGTCAAACCTCGTGTATCGTGTCACTCCGATTCCTGCGTCGTTGAGAGATTTTGTTTTTGATTTTGGTTCTCTTGAGCAAGACCAGGAGCGACTTTACGTTCGTTCCATGGTTTGCTCGATGTTGCAGCTTCCGAACTTGGACGGTCTCGAGCACAAAGAAGCCCAAATCCAGAAAAAGAGGAGGGAAAATGACCTCGAAATCATCACTGAATTGGTTGTTGAGTCCCAATCTTTTGTAAGAATCAAGGAGGGCGATCCAAGTTGCGTCAGCTTGCGAGATGTAAAGAGGTTTCTGTTCTTCGTCAACTTCTTCATGGGGATGGGTGTATACAGCTCCCAAGTCCTTGTGACTTCTGTGGTTGTATCCTTGGCTCTTGTTTACTACTATCGCCTCTCTCGGGAAGGGCATAGACGTTCTTATTGGGGTCGGGTCTGTGATACAAATTGTTTGCGTAGGAACGGTGAAACCTCCTCCTTCCAATGGCCCGTCAAGCAGAGAGAGGTCTATAAAACTCTTTCCGCTTACTTCGGCGCTATCCTCAAGAAGACACAGAACGAGTTTTGCTGCCATCTTGAGATCGAAGAGGGAATCGCGAAAAACGGTGCTCTGACGGAGAATTTGTTTGTGACGATCGTTTGTATCCTCAATCGGGTGCCTGTTTTCTTGGTTGGAAAGCCCGGGACTTCCAAGGTTGGCTCTTTTTTCCTTTTTTCTTTTCTGATTCTTTCTTATTCTTTCTGATCCTTTTTCTTTCTCTTTTCTTGTTTTTAATAGACCCTCACGTTGCAAATTATTGCCTCAAATTTGCAAGGAAACCAAAGTCCGAACAAATTTTGGAGAAAATACCCCTCTGTTTATGTTTTTCCTTATCAATGCAGCCCCATGTCCGACAGCCAGTCCATCCAGCACCAGTTTAACATGGCGGTCCGTTACCAAGAGCATGCCAACAACACTATTACGGTTCTTCTCCTTGATGAGGTTGGTTTGGCAGAGCATTCCCCCGACATGCCTCTTAAGTGCCTCCACGGGATGTTGGTAGACCCGCCGATTGCGATTGTGGGGCTCAGCAATTGGGTGCTTGATCCAGCAAAGATGAATCGAGCGGTTCTTGTGCAGCGCCCAGAACCAAGTCATGACGATATCTGCCAGACTGGTTCTTCCATTATGGGATTGCCCCCGGACTCATCGTTGAGCCCACTTGTCTCTTTGCTTGAAAAAGTTTCTCGCGCGTATTTCAAGGTTTACACCAATCAAGCAGGGAGAGATTTCATTGGGATGCGCGACTATTATTCCTTGGTCAAGTCGTTGCGAGCGGAGCTCCCCAAAAACGTCGCCCAAGCGACGTCGAAAATTTTCTCTCAGGACGAGGTCATTTTCGCTGTTTGTCGCAACTTCAGCGGCCGCGACGATATCTTGAGGGACGTTTTGCTTACAATGTGCCAGATGTTGTATGGGTCGTGTGACGGCAATGTTAAAGATATGACACTTGCCATGATTGAGAAGCAATTTCACTTCCAGAGGCCTTCTCTTGCCATGTTGATTCATTCGAACTTGGTGAGCCATTCTTCCCGTCACCTGATGCTCCTCACAAGGAATTGCGCCGCTCTCTCCCTTTTGTTTTCTGCTGGTTTGGTTGATCGAAACAGCACGAAGGTGATTGTGGGTAGTGAGTTTACCGAGGATGACACCGAGCTTTTCTTGGTGCAGCAGATGAACGAAGTGAAGCTCGCAATGGCAACTGGAAAGGTGATTGTTTTGATGAACGCTGATAATATGTATGAGGCTCTGTATGATGTCTTAAACCAGCGCTACTTGGTCAAGCGGGACCCTAAGACCAACAAGGTCCAACGCCTTCTCCGTCTCGCAATCGGATCTCGTTCGTCTCTTTGTCATGTCGAGGATGGTTTCCGCATCATCGTGGTTGCTGAGCAAGACTATGCGTACAGAGAGTTGGATTTGCCTCTTTTGAATCGGTTTGAGAAACAAATTCTGACCCCTTCTGATGTCCTTGGGAAGGCCTCCGCTGGTTTGACGAAAGAGTTGTTTGTCTGGGTCGACAAGATCATGGAAGAAACGACTCTGTCTTCCTGTCAAGCTGTCTTTTGTGGTTATCACGATGGTACTATCCCTTCTCTTGTGTTTAACCTCAAGAAAGCAATGGGTAAAAAAGCTAAGTCGCAAGACATTGTTGAAGAAGCAAAGAAATGTTTGAAGAGGATTGCCAGTCCTGCTTCAGTTTCCCTTTCTCCTTCTCTTTCTGCGGTTGGGGGTGATTACCATCCGAATTTGCTCTCGGTTGTTGACGACGCCTTTAAGTGCACAATGAGAAGGCCACTCGCCTCGATCTTGATGACGTTTTCTCCGGTCACCCATCTAGAGGATCATGTTGTTGAATCCTTAAATGCCGATGTCACCCTGTGCCGATTGGACCAGGTCAAGAGCGAGAGCTCTTTCAAAACTCTGATCTCCAACCACTTGACCTCTCCCAAACAATCTGAGCACTCAAGGCGCCTCCTCCTTGTCCAATTTGATCCTATCATGTGCTCCTCTTTGCAAATCAACCACGCGAAGTTCCTGGTCACCAGTGCGATTGAGACCTGTCGCCCGAAAACCACAGATCGACTGGCCGTTTTGTTCTTGGTCCACATGCCCCCAGGACTGCGCAACCGTACCCGTACTTTTGTTCTTGACTTCGAAATGGGTTGGACGAGTTATTTTTTGGATGATATTCGAGGCTTGGTGATCCCTTCGAACAACCAGAAGCTTGACCTTCCTTCTCTTCTCCGAACACCACTTGATGGGCTTTTTGAGTCCGGTGTCGTAAACTTTTTGGACACTGTTTCCTCACAACTCCCTGGTGCTGTTTCTCGCATGAAGCTCCCTGCTCCTCTCGAGCCGCGTCCTCTCTCCTTCTTGGAGCCTGCCGATTCCATCTTGGTGAAAGAGGCTGAAGAAAAGCTTAAGTATTCCAACCGAATCCATGCCGTCAAAGCCCTTCTTAAAATCAAGCCCTTTGCAGATTTTTTTTACGATGGGGTTTTCTCCATCCTCAAGCACCACGGGGGAAAAGAGGGGACAGTGAAAGGCCTCCTTCTTCACACCTCCCTTGCTATTGGTGAGATGTCTTGCGGAAGCTTGATCCAAAGTGTCAATCGGACTATCTCGGAGCTCACTCTGCAAGCAATCATGTACTTCTTGATCTATCTCGAAAAGAACTTCACTTTGGGGACCTTGAAGTTTGATACCGAGCTCTGGATGCTTTTGGCAAAGAATGGGAATGTGGTTGACGTCGCATCTCTTCCGCTGGTCTCTCGTTTGGGAGGGAAGGACGTAATGAGGCAGTTGCAGTCCAAATACCCTGCCAATACTGGCAAGACCGGGGTTGTTGTTTCCAAGTTCCCTTTTAGTTATTCGATTTTCAATCTCTTAAGTGGAGATTCGACAAGAAAGGCCATTGAATCGACCATCCGGGGACATAAGACTGGTTCCGAGAGGTTTGAGCTGGAAACTGCTTACATGGAAAAGGCTTTCTCTGGTTTCTTTGGAGAGCGCGTGTCGGAGATTGTCTTGACCCGCTCAAAGGAGAAAGGATGTGTTGACTATTTTCATGACTTTGTTGCGATGATTGCCCCTCCTGTCGATCGCCTGACATTTGAGGAGATTGAGTTTCTCCACAAAGCAATTATTCAATCCTTCCATCCAAATGCATTGGCGAGTCCTGCGGCGATCCACGCGGCATTTAGGCAAAATGAAAGCAAGATCCAGGTGGTATGCTCTTTATTGAGCACTCTCCCCAGTGCCGCTCGCAATAGGATCTTGTTGGCCATTCATGAAGCTTCTTGCGATCCATCTCACAAACACCGCCTACTCCGAGTTCTTGAGGCTGTGTTTGAAGGGATTTCAATAACAGTCTGGGATGGGGCACTAGATCTGCCATTTGTTGTGAAGAAGTTGGGGGTCCCGATTCGCTCTGGAACCAAGTCCTACATCCCCACTCTCATTTCTACCGCCGAAGATGATATCACTGATCTTATTAGCTTCTGGGAAAGGGCGAAGCAGGACTTCGAGAAGGCATACCCAGATGAACCTCTCCAATCTTCAATTACCCCAACAATGCAGTGGAGGTCTATTCGGCTGTTGAGGATCTTTTTGGAGGGCTATGAGAAAGATGAAGTGCAGTGGGGAATGGGAGAGCATGCCATGAAGGTTATTGAATTATTGCGACTCTCCGACCCTTGTTCACCAGCGTTCTTCAACGATTTCTTTGCTGCAATTGCTACTTTCTACTCTCCTCTGTGTTGTTGCGTGGATTGCAACCGTGTTATTGCCCATCTAAATGAGCCTCATGCCACCAAGGCAACACGCTGCGCAGTTTGCGAACATGGTATGCGATGGATCGGAACCAAAAAAAATGACCCCAAGTGCCATAGACCTGTGGGCAACCTTATTCTTCCCGCAGTATTTTGGGATAACTTTCTGAAGACGCAGGTCGAAAGAGAAATTCAAAGTTCGAAACCTGACAAAGAATCCTCGAAGTCATCCAAGAAAGACAGCAGTGCATCCAGCAACAGCTCGGGTAATTTGCAGGCGGAAGAACCCGAGCAACAGAGCTGGTTTGGGAAACTTGTTGGAAATTTATTTCACCGCAAAGAGAAGAAAGAGGAGAAGAAGGAGTCGAAATTCAGGCGCCCTCGTCGACGTCCCACGACGAGCGAGAAGGACAAGAAAAAGAAAACGGGTGACACCCCAGAGAGACAGGGAGAAGCCTCCGCTTCCCCTCCCGCTCCCGTCACTCGCAACAAGCCTCCAAAAGAGCCCGTGTACATCCCTTCAGAAGAGGAATTCAGGCAAAGCAAGGCACTTGGTAACCGCTACTTAGACACAACGCTGATCCGGTACACAAATGAGATTCTCCTCTCTGTCAACAACCCTGTCTCAGAAATCCGACAGGTCAACAAAGTTCTGCTGGAACATTTGTCAACCTTTGTGAATGTTCACACGCCACAGCTCATTCCCGAGCTAAGCTCTCTCCCCGAGAACTTACAACACTTTGCCCAGTTCGAGCCTGCACAATCTACTCGGGTGGCTTTGATGCACATTCTTCTGAGAGCTGAAGAGCAAGCAAACCGGGTCGAGGACGACGAGCAACAACAACGAAACCCAGAGGTCTTTTTTGATATCACAACAACAATTGGAAAGAGGCTTTTCCTTGCACACTGCCTCAGTGAGTATGAGGAGGAGATCTTTGCTTTTGGGGAGAGTGCAGAAGCTTTGACTCGCTTGATCAAGTTTGTGTCTGCTTCTGATATTGACACTGTAACCACCTGGTTGAACGAAGAGCCAGAGGGTTGGGGCAACTCAAGAGAACACATCCAGAGCCTTGCTCGCATTCAAGTCGTGTTGCGATGGTACGGAAAGAGGATTGGAAGCGACACGTTCCCTTCTGACGAACTTGCTCGAGCCCCAGAGTATGTTGAATTTTGTGCCTTTTTCAACAACTTCCTCTCTGGGAACCATGAGTGCCAATACTACGTCTTGAAGAATATCAAAGAACTTGGCGGTTTCGATTCCGTTTTGAGCTGGCTGTTTGTTTGCCAGAAGAAGGGGTGCTCTTGGATTGAATTCGATGCCGAAAGCCTTGTTGTAGTAATGGAGGACTGTCCAATGGGCCCCCTTGTCCCCTTTGAGAATGAAAATGCAGCGGGTGTCGTGAAAGACAAGCTTGCGGACTGCCTCAACGCGCCCGAAGATCGAGCGGCGTTTGACGCTTTGACCAAAAGGAGTCATCTTGATAAGTTGTTGCTCCCTGCACTTTACAACGAAATTTCACAGCGTTCAGTGAGGGACCGAAAATCCGCTGAGTTCTTAGTGAACGTGATTGATCTTGTCAACAAGTTGTCTGAGCACTTTAGGAAGTCGGGGGAGGGCATCGTTGCTGACCTCTTGCCTCTTGCCTGTCAGGCCATTCTTCTCCTCAATTTTTCCTCTTTGGAAAGTGATCTCCTCAACAAGAGCCTCATCCCATGCGGTGGAGAGGAATCTGGCCTCACAAACAAGGGGAAGGTTTTAGTTCAACTCCAATTGCGCCTCCTGATGGGTGCGATCGCCAACCCTTATTCTTGGTTGACTGACCTGATCATGGTCCCTGAAAGGTTCCTGGAGCGCTATCTCCCAGCTTCGAGATTTGAAACCCCCCTGGTCGGCGTTCGGTGGTATGAGTGCCCAAACGGACATCCTTACTCAGTTGGCGAATGTGGTCGACCCATGCAAAAAGGGAAGTGCCCTGCTTGTGGTGCTGAAATTGGTGGACAACATCACCTGAATGTTGAAGGAGTGAAAGAGGCCAAAAACAACCCCCTCATGGACTTTGCGAGCCATCTTGGATACAGCTACACGCTCAACGAACGAATTCAGCGACTCTCTGGATCCACTGCCGCCTTTTTCCGCCTTATTGTCGATATGTGCCTTTTCCTCTCTTTGCATGTCCCAAAGGGAAGTCCGGATAAAACTGGCCGATTGATCAGAGAAAGGGACCCGAAGAAGGTTGCGCCCTTCTTTACCCGAACACTTGGGGGCAATCTGCAAGAGATCATTCAAATTGACCGTCTCGATACGATGCTGGCTGGTGTGCTAATCAATGCGGTTTTATGCAATTTCACTGGTGCTAACAGTATCCAATTGTGGCCTTCCGGTTCGAAATTCAGTTCCAAAGACATTGTGATGAGTGTTGAAAATGCTGTGAAGGCTTTCCTTTTGAAAGCCACCCGCGACATCGGCAACAATATCAAACACCGCGTTGACTCCTCCTGGCAAGCATCCCAACGTGAGAAGATTCTTCAAAGGGCTTTGGGACCCAAGAGCTGGGATGCTTTGCTGGAGAAAAATAACAACACTGAAATTGATCTGATGTGGAAGTATTCGCCCCCACCCACCATTGATCATTTTCTTCGGTTCGCATCCGGTTCAGAGAATTTCAATGCTCGTTATCCACTTTTATCTGCTTTCCTTGAAGAGGAGAATCGGTTGCAGCTTGTTCGATGCATTGTCGACATTCTTGAATGGCATCGTCTCTTGTTCATGGTGTTCCAAAACAACGAAATTGACCACGGGGAGGCTATGAATGTGACAAACGAAGAGGCAGTGGAACGTCTCTCGACGGAATTCCAGAGGGACTGGGGGAGAAGCATTTTGCACAACTATTGCAAGTCGTTCAACGCGTCGTTTCCCATTGTCCAAAATCTCTTTCAGTGTCAAGAAAACCCCTTCCTTAAGGAGGGGGAGGTTGACTTGGGAGGGGGTGGTGTAATGTCCCCGCTAACTCCGATCTCTTATTCTCTTCCTTCCATTAGCGAGGGGCAAAAGGAGAAAGACGCGCCAGCGTTGTGTACTGTCCAACTCTTGATCCGCCTTCATCGTGTGCACGAAGAAGCTTTGGGTTTGGGGAGAGAGCAACCAGATCGAGAGAGGCGAGATGGTCCACAAGCCGCTGCCAAAGGCGACGATCCAGAGATTGGCTTGCCTGAGGTGTCATGCGAGACTCCTTCTCGAATTTTGAGGCAAAAACTGATCATGTACAACCGAGGCGTGGATCTCCTTCCGTTGCTCAGTATCTATTCTGCCAGGAGCAAGGAAGGCGAGTTGGTCTATGAACTCAAAGACATTGAGGACTCTCTTCGGTTTGGGGTTTTGGGAGGAAAGCAGAGCACCCGTCTCCATGTGAAGTACTACCAATTCCGAGGCGACGTTAGAACCTCAGATCAGTTGGGCGCTCTTCGCCTTCGAATTCCTCAGGTTGCTGTCTCAAACCAAACAATGCAAATGATCTTCAATGAGGTTGACACCCACAACCGAATCACCCGCCTCTTGGGGAATTTGGAGGTGATTGTCAACTTTGTGACAAGAATCGGAGGGCAGCAAGTGAAGGAGCTGGGAATCGGGAAGACGCTTGTGAAGGAATATGCGCTCAATACTCTCCAAATGGACAGGTCCGAGTGGGAAGAAGCTTCCACGCAGTCAGTGAATGAGCACATTTGCCTCTGCCATCTCTCCAATGTGTTTATGCGCCTCCAAGAACAAACCCAAGGCTCGTTACTTGACCAAGTCGGAGACGAATATCGCCTGGACATGGACGAAAGCCAGAAGGAGGAATTCCAAAAGGTGATTGAAGTGGACCAAGAAAAGTTCATGGGCATTGTCCTTCCGAATTTGCACAATTTCTTGACCAATCGGCTGGTGGGTGAGCAGTGGGATGCCGAGCTCCCCCTCAAAGATCTCCTTTCTTATGTCATTGCGGACAATGATGATGCCGATTGGTATGATGATCACTTCCCAGAGTCCTTATGTTTAAAATACTCTATCTCTCTATTCCAGTTTTTATCAAAAATGCAGTGAAGCTCTTTGGGCGTATTTTGTCGCGAAGAAAATAAAGAATTGAAAAAAATCTCGTTTGTGCCATTTTTTCTTCTTTTTCTTGTTTTTCTTTTGGGAGAGGATTTGATGAACGGGGGTCTTTTTCTCTCTTTCTCTTTCTCTTTCTCTTTCTCCTTTTCTTTCTCTTTCTCTTTTTCTTTCTCTTTCTCTTTCTTTCTCTTCACAAACCTTCCCCAATTTTTTTTTCAATTTTTTTATTTTCTACGCTAACCCAAGATTGTCTGCAATAGCTCGCACGATTTCTTCCTTCTCAAACATCCCCCTCACGTCGACTCTCCTCTCCACCGCGATCGTTTTCAGCTCTTTCACTTTCATACTTTTCAGCTCCTCTCTTGACAACTGACTGAGATCCACAAAAGATTTCGCCAGCTCACTCTGGATTGTCGTCTCAAATGTAGGGCTCATTGGGTGCCCCTTCCAAACCAACTTTCCCTTCTTGCTGACAATGAACGCACAAGGGATCCCTCCTCCTCCTTCTGCGATGTATTTATCAGATTGATGATCAGGATCACACGCTATTGAATAAGTCATTTGACTTCCATTTGGGCCAGCAAGATATTTCTTGATTTTGCTTTCGGGTTCGGATGTGATTCCCACGACCCCCAAGTCAGGGTATTTGCTCGCGATTTGAGATAAATGAGGAGCGGTCGACCGGCAGGGACCACACCAGGTGGCCCATAGCTCCAAGCAGAGCACCTGTGGCAAGCAAAAAAGGCGTGAGTGGCAAGCAAAAAAGAGAAACCAAATAACGAACTTTGCCTTTGCCGGGTGTGATATCGATGGGCTTTTGGACGAACTGCAATCCATCGAGAGGGTAGGGCGTTTGTTCATTCATTGCACTCATTTTGGCCAAGAAGAAAAAGAACAAGGCAACCAAAGCAAAACAAGCGAAACAAATAGAAATCACAAAAATGGAAATGCCATCGGCGAAATTACTTCGAATTCTTGGAAGAATTTTTTCCGAGTGCAGTTGGGGCGTTCTTGTTTTTCGTTTTTCTTCAAATGAAAAGGATCGAGGGACTCTTTTGGGAGAGAAATGAGCGAAAAGTGGAAGAAGGTGTCTATGCCTTAATCGTGAGGTATGCAGCCACTCAACACCAACCCCCAGGATCGATTCCCCTTCTCTTTGAAAGACATTTCCAGTCCCGAATCGAGTGTTACTCTTCTCTCACACAAGAACCAGTTTTCCCAGATTTCCTTGCCCCTATAAACCTTGATCATCAAGAGTTCTGCTCAGGAGAGAACCACCCCCATGACTCCAGGCTGCAGAAGCTCGAAGAATTCGCTAGCGGGCTGAGTGCGCCCACGGATAAGGGGGCTGCTTTGTTTGCCTTTCTTCAGTTTTATCTGGCTTTGGGAACCCGGATTACACAAGCCACCCAACAAGCCTCCTTCTCTGTGCCTTCTTCTTGTTGGTCTCAAACATTTTGGTCATCCTTAGTGGCCCCTTCTTTTGTTGTGGGTGTGGGGGCCTTGGAAACAATTGTCGACGAACTCCTCCCAAGTTGGGAAGGAGGAAACGAGGGGGCGATGGTGCCAAATAAGATCCAGCAAGCCATGGGATCTGTCCTCGAACTGGAGGTGGACTTTCTTCGTGGTTTTGACTCTCTTCTCCCGCCTATCGCTCTCGTCCCCACCTCCCACACCTTGATCGAACTGGTGATCGATTTCGACGGGACCATCACTTCAGAGGAAACGTCCCATCTCCTTCCTCTCCTCTCTCTGCAAAAGAAAGGAAAGAGCAAGGAGGAAGCTGAGGACGAATGGAGAAACTTGGGTAAGAATTACATGGCGACTTACACCAAATTTCTTTCGACCTCCCTTCCCTCCCCCTCGACTCCCTCTTCCTCCACAATCTTTGAGTTTCTTGCGCAATACGACGATTTTGAAAACGGAGCTTACAACCCTGTGGAGGACTCCCTATGTTTGTCTCATATATCCATGGAGGACATCAAAGCCTGTGCCCTTGCCTTACACCATAAGGACAACGATCCTTCCTCCCCCCCTCCTCCCCAACACGAACCCCCTATCCCAACTCCTCCTTCTATCAGGCCTGGGTGCAAAGCAGGTCTCAGAAAAATGACCCAAGAAAGCACATCACTCTCTGTTATTTCCCTCAACTGGTCCCAAGAGTTTGTTTCTGAAGTTGTTTCCCTCTCTTTCCCCCCTTCTTCTCCACTCCCCCCACATTGTCGAGTCCTTTCCAACGGCCTCTTTTCTACTCCCCCACCGCATGCTTCCTTTCTTTCGACTGGGAAATTAACCAGACGAGTGACTACGAGCAAAGAAAAGGTGGTGTTTTCTTCCCATCCAAACTCTCTCAAAATTACCATTGGAGATTCACTCAATGATCTCTCTGCTCTGCTCTCCTCAGACGTGGGAATCATCCTCAAAAATCACCAAACCAAGCAACTCTCTGGCTCGCTTTCTCGCGTCTGCAAGGCGTATGACGTGTCTCTTCTCCCTTTGTTTGCCTGTACTTTTCCTTCCTTGTCTTCCCCTTCCTCCTCTCCTTCCTCTCGAGGAAAACACATCATCTTTGTGGCCGAGGGTTGGTGGGAATTGTGTGCTTGGTGGGAAGAGTGGAAAGGTTCTTGCCAAAAACCTTAACCCCCCAAAAATCCCCACAAGGCTATCGATTAAAACTCATTTTTATTTCATTTTCCTTTTTATCAAAACCAAAAATGATGCGCCAATTGAAAAGATCAGGCTTCCTTCCCTGTGACAGTTTTAACTTTGAGGCAAAGATCCACGGATTCAATCCTCAGACTTCAACGCAGCATAAGAGAGGAACCCCCATCCGATAATAAAACCCACCCCACCGATAGGTGTGACAGCTCCGAGCTTTTTGATTCCCGTCATGACGAGAGCGTACAAGCTTCCAGAGAAAAGAACGGTCCCAAACAAAAATGCGTACCCAGCACGGTCGATATTCTGGCGGCTTGCCACAGAATTAGCCGAGAGCTTCGCAAAATGGCAAGAAATCATGGCAAAAGCGTGGTACATTTGGTACCTATTCGGGTTGGGAGTTTAGGAGGGTTTAGGGTGCATGGTTTAGGGTTTAGGGTTTACCTGCAGGCGACCTAAAACAAAAGAATGTCAGTTGGAGAAATTTAGGGATTTGGGGGCCTTTGTCTCACCTCGAATGTGTGGAGTTGCTCCGGGGTGGCCTTTGCTTTTAATCCATGAGCTCCAAAGGAACCGAGAGCCACGGATAAACCTCCGCAGAGTGACCCTGACTTGCTTGGTTGAGAGAAAGGATATTTCAAAGAACTATTGTTGGTTGTGGTTGTGTTGTTTATGATGAAGAACCTACCACAAGCCAGTTCATGTTTCGGTTTTCAGTTTGGGGGGTTTTCGCACAAAAAAACAGAAAAAGAGAAACAAAGATACCAAGCACGACAGTTTAAAATGATTTTTTTTGATTTATGGGACTCGGTGCAGTTTCTGCAAAAAAAACTGCCGACAGTTTCTCCGCGGAGCACACAATACATTGCTCGAATGTTTTTTGACATCCGAATTCTTCCGCTTACTTTCTTTTGTTGGGTGGCGGATGTTTGGGAGGGTCAAAAAGAAGGCCAAAGGCCACGATGCCAGCAAAAACGAGGTGAAAATCCAGACCGCTGTAGACTCGTGGTTGGGTTCGGATCCAGATCCAAAAGGGAAGCAGGCCCAGAAAAAGGGCCCAAAGCAGAAGAGTTCAGAACCGAAGCACAGAACGCTGGGAAAGAGGCAAGGCAAGTCCCGGAAGGAACTCCCACCCAAAAAAGAGAAAGAAGAGAACACCCAACTGTTTGGCGTGCCCATCACGCTCGCCGCACAACGCTCCGACCCAGAACATGGGCTCATCCCTCTCCCTCTTCGTAATGGTGTCCGGTTTTTGAACGAGAGGTCGCTGGAGGAGGAAGGACTCTACCGGGTCCCTGGATCCCACGCAAAGTATCTTGAGTACAAGGCCTTGTTTGATGATGGGGAAGATGTGGATTTTTGCGAAGTGGAGAAAATCCACCAAAACGTGGCCATGATGGTCATCAAATACCTCAAAGACCTCCCCGAGCCCCTCTACACCGATGCTCTGACCGCTCACCTCAAAAAGACCCTTTATGGGGTGAAGGACAAAGCCAAACAGGAAAGGAATCTTCGGAAGGTGATGGGGTGGCTCCCTCTCGTCAACCGTGAGGTCTTTCGATTCCTTGTCGGGCATCTGAGAGTGTTGGCCCCGCACCGTACCGAAGAACACATGAACGCCTCCATCATGTCGTGGGGGATCTCTCTAGGGAGAACAATGGGAAGGTTAATGGAGATGCTCTTCGAGGGCCCAGACAATCTCATTCCTCACACCATTCTTTTTGGAGAGGAGTTGGAGGTTGCGGCCCAACGATCCCACAAGAAAGGTCTAATCCCTTCCCCCATTCGTTTTGGAATTGATGCACTACTGAAGGCAAAAGAAGGTTTGATTTTTTTTTAAATAACAATTGTTGTTGGTGGTGGTGGTGGGGCTCATTTCCATTGACTTGGGTTTGTTGGTTAGTGTGGTTGTATGCTGGGTTGTGGTGAGGGGGTCAACCTAACTGCATATTCAGAGTCTTACGAGAGCCTCATCGAAAAATGCCTCGTCGAGATCCCAGCTGAAACGATACAGCTGATGGACTTGAGATATGTTCTTGACGGGGGCTGCAAAAGTAACCCTTTGTTAGACCAAGATCCCACCGATACCTATAACCTCCTGTGTTTCTTTTTGCACGAGATTCCAGGCTCGATTTTCACCCCCAATCTCCCCGGAACTTTGGAAAGCTTTCTTCCTCCTCCTGGGATTGTGATTGACGCATCGATGATTGAGAAATTTAAGGTGGAGTTCGTCCAGCTCCCCACCCCCAATTTGGAATCTTTGAAACTTTTATCGTGGTTCTTCAGCCAACTCCTTGCGGTTGAGGGTGCCCCTGTTGGTTTGTCTTGCTTTTTCTTTTTCTCTCCCTCCCTCTCCCTAAACTTTTGCACAGAGAAAATTCGCCAAATGGAGGCTCATCTCGTTGGGGGCTCTTCCACCATGACCATTGTTTTCTCTTTTCTTAGCACACATTATCTTCAGCTTTGGCCCGAGGTCGACGCCTCTTGCGAAGCAAAGGACGGAATTAGAGACTCAGTAGATGACGAACCCAATGTTCTGAAAGAAGATTCCCCGAACCCTCCACCAAAGATTTCCGAAGCTGAGATCCCCCCTCCCCTTCCCTCTGAGCTCATTACTCTCGCTGACTTGTTGAAGACCGAATCTTCTCCCCTCCCTGCCCCCCCTCCCGCCCCAAAAGAAGAAAAAGAAGAAGAAAAAAAAA
>MUHK01001185.1:7864-22676 GCA_002151225.1 Paramoeba pemaquidensis
CAAAAGAAAAAGAAGGGGGGGAGACCCAGAAGAGAGCTCATTTTTGGGAGCAATTGCATCAATTTCATCGATAAAAATTACACTTGGTTCGCTGTTGGTGAAAGAAAGAAGGGTGAGAAAGAAAGAAAAGAAAGAGAGAAGAGGGGAAAGAGAACTTGTCAATTGCTAATTGAAAAATCCTTGTTAAATTTTCTGCAACATTGAGGTTAGCTGGAGAGAGAAGGCTGTTCGAGAGAGAGAGAGACCTTCACTTTCCCCTTGAAATTTTGATACGATTTCAGGTGCATTTAGTACAAAGAGTTTTTGTTGCTGCTGCTGCTGTTGTTGTTGGTGTTGTTGTTGTTGGCGTTGCTGTTGGTGTTGTTGTTGTTGTTGTTGTTGTTGTTGTTGTTGTTGTTGTTGTTGTTGTTGTAGTAGTTGTTGTTGTTGTTCACCACAAATTTCTTCAGCAACGATCCTACAGGATGATTTTAAGTGGAAAAGGGAAGAAGGGAAAAGGAAGGAAAGAAGAAGGAGAACCTAGCCATAAGTGCTTTGGTGGGAAAGGAGAGAAAAGAAAAAATGAAGCCGAAGAAATAAAAAAGTTAATGGAGAAGTTAAAGAAAAAGAGTGATTAAGGACAATGAAAAAAAAAAAAACTTTTTCCAGTCCCAGGAGGTCCACACAAGAGTATTCCCTGCAAAAAAGAGAAGGGAGAGGGAGAGGGAGAGGGAAAGAAGGAAAATGAGAAAGAAGGAGAAGAGAGAAAAGAAGAGAAGGAAAACCTTGGGGGGGCTAACACCAAATTGGTGGAAAACTTGGGGGCTTTTTAAGGCCAAAAAAACTGTTTCTCTCATTTCTTTCAGCTGTTCTCTGTGGTATTACGGAAAATAAGGGGGGGGTACGGTTTTTTTTTTTTTTTTTCATCCTTTTCCATCCGGAAACAAACCTCATTCCTCCAATTTGCGAAGGGGGGGAAGAAGACAAAGAGGGAGAGGGAGAGGAAGAGGAAGATGGAGAAGGAGAAGGAGAAGGAGAAGGAGAAGAAGAAGGAGAAGGAGAAGGAGAAGGAGAAGGAAAAAGGGAAGGACAAGAAAGCTTCAGGACAAAACGGGTGCTATGGTCGACGAAAAAAATGGTGTTGTTATTGTTACTAATGTCGTTATTGTTCACAACACACCGCGCAATTTGAATATTTTGGGAGGACGAATCGAGAGGGATTGTGTATTGTTCCCCTTCTACCACATACCTACAGAAGATAAGATAAGAAGAAATAGAGAAAGGGAGAAGGAGAGAGGAGAGAGACCGCTGGAGAAGAGCACGAGAGCAAGCAAGAGGAAACAAAGAGTTGCTGTATTTCTCTCCCCTTCTCTGCAATTCTCTGCAAAAGTTGGTGAGTGAGATAGAGAGTGAGCCGGAGAGCAAGGAAATACCTCAAAAATAAGGGGGACGTTGGCTGTACATGAATAGTGTGAGCGGTTGAGACGTTAGGGGGTAGAGAGGAAGGGGAAGAGGAAAGGGTCTCGGCACTAAATTGGGGAGGTGAAAAGAAAGAAACGAAAAAAGAGGAGATGAAATAGAATGGAAATTTGAAAAAGCAACAAACAGAACAGTTTCTCCCAAACACAAAGAACAACTCTGTAAACAAAGAGGGGGCAACACTACACAGGCCACATTCACCCCCTTTCGAAGAAGGAAAGGAACAGAAGGGTCCCCGAAAACCTTTATCACCACCTCCATCCCCCCTTCCTTTTTTCGAATGAGGAGGTTTGAGCCTGTGGAGAGAGGGCAAGAAAGAGGAGAAAAGAGAGAAAGAAGGAAAGAGAGAAAGAGAGAAAGAGAAAGAGAGAAAGAGAAAGAGAGAAAGAGAGAAAGAGAGAAAGAGAGAAAGAGAAAAAGAGAAAGAGAAAAGAGAAAGACGAAACAGAAAGAAATAAGGAGATGGTTTTCAACACACAATTTGAAAGTTCAGCTACCAAACAACCCAACTTCATCAACAAAGAAACCAATCTCCCACCAACCTGAAGTTGCTTGTAACTCAAACAAAACTCGAGGATGAACAAGGCCCTTAGTCCCCTTCCCTTTTCCTCCCTCATCTTCTTTTCTTTGGTTTTTTCTGGGGTTTTTTGAGAAGCAGATGAAGAGATAAGAAGAGGAGACAGAAAGAATTGGAAAGGAGAAAGAAAGGGAAACCTGGCAACAACAAGGAGTTCCATTGGCAAGAAGAAAAGAAAAGAAAAAAAAGCAAAAAGCAAAAAAATAGAAGAAAAAAAAAGGGGAGACCAATTGTTCGGTCAAAACCGAAGAGAAAAAGAGAAACAAAGTTTGACTGTGAGAGTTTTGTGTTTATTTTGATGGAATGTGTTCGTTTCTTCACTTTTTGTTTCCCCCCTTTTTCCCTTTTTTGTCTTTCTTTTCTTTGGGATGCCAAGATGTTTCAGTAGGCTCATTTTTCTTGACCGTCTTGATCCCCAACTTTTTCAACTCAGCATCACTGGCCACCTTGTCAACCAATCCTCGGTAGTGATCCTCAGCAATTTTTTGGTTTTTCTCAGATTTACGATCAAACTCTTCTTGCTCCTTCTCGGTGGTGGGAAATCCATTCTGGAGACGAAGAAGCTTCTCAGAAACAACCTTGCCCTAAAAAAAAAAAAAAAAACGAAAGAGGGAGACGACAAAAGAAGGNAAAAAAAAAAAAAAAAACGAAAGAGTGAGACGACAAAAGAAGGAGGCAAGGAAGAAAAGAGCCAAAAAACAAACATCTTCTTGGGAATCAATGAATTGGGCAATTTTCTCTTGGAATTCCTCACCAGGGTAACGAGCAACCATTTTTTGGTACCCGTTGCTGAATTTTTCCTCTGTGTAATAAGAGAGAGGTTTGTCAAGGGTGAGAAAATGTAAACAAAAACACAAAAAGGATAAAAGGGGGAAGAAAAGCAAACCATCATCCTTGAAGGAGATGGTGTACTCTCCAACAGCGGCCCAGATCATCTTGTGGAACAACTTCTTGCGAGAAAAGGTAATATCAATTTTGTTGACAACATCGATTTGCAAAGTAGCGAGCAAGATTTCGTTGATCTCAACAGTGATGTCATCAGAGTTCCAGACCTCGAGAGTGTTGGTCAAGACAACACCACAGCAAGTCAATTTCACTCCCTTGCACCCGTCTGGGATAATAAGGGGATAAGAAAGGGCACAATAAAAGGAAAATAAGAGAAAAACACAAACGCATCATAATCTTTGTGCACATAGGCTTCAAAGTGATTTCTGTATCTTCGCATTTGGCAATGAAAACGGTGGTCTTCTTCTCAATTTCACCCACTTCAACAACCACCTTCTCATTTTTGAGGCCGAACTTTACAAAAAATAAAAAAAATAAAAAAAAAAAAAATGCAAGGGTCAACAAAGGGAACAGAAAGAGAACAAAAGAAAAAGAAGAAGAAAGCTCCAAGAGAAAAGCGAGTTCAAGGACAAACCAAAAATTTGGGAGCATGCTCTCCCTTTTGGGGCATGTAAGTAGAAAGACGACGTTTCACTTCATCATCACTCAAAGTTAAATCAAGTTGCCCCAAATCAGCATCAGCCTTGGGCAAGTGCTTCTTTTCTTCAGTCGACTCAGCGGCCATGGTGTAGCGAGAGGGAGAAGGGAGAAAAAAAGATTTCCAAGACTTGGAAAACGTCACTCGACATTCCACCCCCAAATAAAAAAATAAAAAAAATTAGGGCGCCAAAAAAAAAACGGACTTGGAATGAATGGAGCCAAAGAAAAGACAGAAAATGCAAAGAAAGAGGACTCTTTTTTGATGGTGATGTTCATTATTTATAATTATTTGCAAAGGTTGGTCACGAAGTCGTCATAGAAAACTTCACCGCCTGCGGAGACATTGGCAGCGCGCATGGCTTGGTCAAGCTGTTTTGCAGTTTGGGTGAGCAAATAAAACAGTAGCACCCACCACCCGCCCAACAAATTTTTGTGAAAGAGAATAGAAAGACAAACCTCGGTAGAAGAAAGAGCATCACCAAGAGAGGACAAGAGACCACGAAGCTCTCCCTCAAGAACATAGCCTCCTCCATCACGATCGAGGCCAGCGAAGGCAGCTCTCATTTCTTGCTCCTGACCAAATAAGTGAGTTGAAGGACAAACACAACGAAACACTTTGAAGGCTCAGAAAACACAGAAATACAGAAATTACAAGAAATAAACCTGGTCCTCGGGGCGAGGGAGTTTCCTCCTGGAAAGCTCCTTGAATTTGTCGAGGGTGACTGTCCCCTTGGCACCTGAAACAAACGCAGATAAACACACAGAGAGAAACAGTAACAGAGGTTTCCGGTGAGAAAAGAGAACTTCAGAGAGAAGAAGAAGAAGAACCATACCTCCACATTCTTCAATCATGGACTCGACCTCAGCTTGGCTGGGGTTTTTCCCGGAGGCACGAATCAAGGTCCCGACTTCGGGGGCGGGGATTTTGCCATTGCCGGCAGTGTCAAAAACACGGAAAACATCGTCCAAATTCTCCTCACTGGAAGATTCTCCTCCTCTTCGTCTTCTAGATGCCTAATAGTGGTTGAAATCAACAAAAAGATGAAGGAGCAGAACGAGAAGAGAGAACAAACCATTACTGTGCGTTGCGAGTGTGTGTGAATCAAAACAACCAACGTGACTGATAAAAATTAGGGTGTTAAAATTTAGCCATAATTAATTAAATGGGGCCGCTTTTTTGAACGCCCGACATTCAACAGTAATTCTTGCTCCGCGCTGTGGAGCAAGAAAAGGGTGGTTTTTCAAAGTGGAGGGCCTTTTCCGCCCTCGGAATGGTTTGAAAGATTTGTTCAAAAATAAAGAGGGTTTTTATTGAGGCTCAAAAAAAAAAATCTCTCAAGGGAAATCCTCGTCTTCAAATACATTCTTGGAGTACTCTCTTACTCTCTCCAACTCACTCTCCTTCACTAACTCCTCTGGTCTGCATTGATGGAGTGTTGTCGCAATAATCAATGAGGACCGTTCCAGTTTCTCGATTGGGTTCACAGAGTCTTTGACAAGAGTATCCATGACAGATTGGTCAAAACAATGGGTTGCAGCGATTACGACGTGGAGGGTGGCGTGCATGATAGGAAGCGAGCCGGATCGAGACAACGCATCGAGCAAATCAAAGGCCTTGTTCTTTTGGGTTTTTTGGACAGCTCCTGCCAAATTTGACTTTGTCATGGCACTCAAAATGTTTTTTTGGGACTCAAATGCCCAAACCTTCCCCGGGTTGATGATTGTGGGTCGAAGGGCGGAGTCGAGGTCCAGTTTCTCAGAACGTGAGTCCAAAAGGACTGGCACTTTGGTAAGGTCTTCAAAGATACCCCCGCTGACCCCTCCAGACTCAGATTCTTCAATTCCAGGGTTTTTATCCTCAGGAGGAGATTCGGCGGAAGGCGACGGTTCGGGAGCTGCTGGAGAGGGAGTGGAGGGTGCAGGAGTGGGGGCGGGGGCAGGGGCACGGGCACGGGCAGAAGCAGGAGCGGCAACAGGGGCAGGGGCAGAGGAGGGGGCAGGGGGAGCGAGACAAGGAGTGGGACAGGGAGCGGGAGCGCACTTGGGAGGGGCACAAGGAGCTGGGGCGCACGCCATGGACATCATCATCGGGGCTGCTGACCTCATATGCCTTTGAGGGGCACTTTTCATCTTGGGGGAGGGACGAATTTTCCTCATCATAACCATCTCTTCCTCCTTTTCCTTTAGTTTCGCGCGCTCTTCTAACCTGGCCATCTCCCTTTTTGCTGCCGCCTCTTTTTCTTCGGCTTCCTTGAGGTCCTGAATGAGCTGGAGCATTTCATTGGCGAGGAAACGCACCCGACGAATTTTTTCCGATGCGAGGGCGTTCTCAGGCCCGTCAAAGGAAAGCTGGTCGCTTGGGATGTGGTACTCAATGAAAAGTGATAACAGATCTTGCGTGAGCTTGATTTCCTTTGTGAGGCTATCGTCGGGGAGGCGGAGGAGACGCTCAAGCTGCGGTTTGATTTGAACAACACAAACACCGAACAACGTACTCTCCAGCTGCATGCCCCGGAAGGCCTTCGCGAATCGCTGTTGCTCTGGAGAGAGAGACTCGATGGCATCCTTAAACTCCTGGGCAGTTGGGATGGTTTCCAGAAGAAGAGGAAGGTTCAAATCGTCTTTGTTTTGGATGATGAGAGCATGCTTTGGGTCGAAAAGGTTGGCACCAGCGATTCGACCGACCAACAGAACAAAGCAGCTGAACTGCCGAGCCCTGGTGACTAGCGACAGTCCTCTCGACGAGGCCCCCGAAAACGAGTGAGCCATCCACGAATGTACACGCCTTTCGCCATAGAACGCAACTTTGGTGGATTGGCTGATAGGGAAATACATCGGTTGCTTCGCTGTTTCCGAGACAGAAATGGTTTGGATGGGCTGTGGAAGATCCTCCTCTGTGGATTCCTCGAGGGAAAGAACACCCTCTGGGTAGTGGTCAGGGCGGCGAATGGCATAGCTGAAGAGTCGGGGCGCATGTTCCTCCTTGTAGAGCCTACGGTTGTGGAAGCGCATGTACGCAGAAATATCTTGCACGCCGACTGATTTTCCGATCGCAGCAACGAGCTGGGTTCGAATCAGGCTTTCAATAAAATCAATGCCCTGAAGGTAACCAGTGGCCACCTCACTGCCATGCTTCGTAGTGACGAGGAGACAACCTTCCGCAGCAGAGATTGCCTGGTCACTTTTTGGCAAAACTGAACGGACTCGACCATACTGTTCGTTCAAAGAGCGGAGCTGCTCTGCGAGAAAAGGGTTGATGTAGGAGAGTGGTACAACACCCGATCCAGAAACAATTGAAACCTCCTTTTCATTTTCTTTGCCTTTGCCGTCTCCACCCACCTTCAAAGCAGAGGCCTCCGTTTTCGAAGCGTCAAAGAGGGGAACCACAGGGACAAACACCCTGGCGCTGTTAAGGGTTTGCTTTAAGCCGTCGAGGGTGTGGGAATCATTGCGAAATACGGTAGGAAAGAGAGTGGAGTGGAAATAAGAATCGACAGCCAGAAAGAAATCGCGGAGCTGAACGACAAACGCACGGGCTTCCAACACCGCAGGATTACGGGACGGGGTATGGCACTTCGGGTCATCTCTATCGATAGTGAAATCCATTTTCCCTTTGTTAACCCGATTGAAGAGCCAAGTGAGGTTGGTGTCGATATGGGGCAGAACAACGACATCTTTTCCAGGCTTGTTGTCGCTGATGGTTTTGAGCCTGCAAGTTCCCTTCCTCCCTTGAAGCACCACCTTCGACTTTGGATCGTTCCCCTCAAAAGCGTACAACTCATACTCGAAATCATACTTCCAAAAGTAGTCTGTGACCTTGGTGAGCACTTTGTCAGTGGTGGTGGTTGAGCCGAAAAATCCCCCAGACTTCTCAGTGACATAAGAGGACGATTCCACCTCCCTCGTCTGGGATCCATCCGCGACGCACCTCTCCTCAGCACTGAAGCGGAGGGAGACAGATCGGGAGGAAGCCCACTGGGCCAACCTTCCCTCGTCTTCCTTAGAGAGGCCAAGGGACTCCAAAATGTTCAAAAAAGAGGCAGCGGCAGTGTTGGTGAGGAACTCAGCAAGGAGGTATTTGTCATTGTACACATGATCAACATCCGCGGCGCTTCGGGGCCGTTTCTCTTTGGAAAGAACAAGCTTCGCTCTCGCGAGAGCAGAACTTACTTGCGCTCGAAATTTTGATTCGTCCATCCCCAAAAAGAAAACAAAAAAAGAATCCCCAAAAGAAAAAAAAGAAAAAAAAGAAAAAAAAGAAAAAAAAGAAAAAAAAAGGCTTCGCTCCCAACAAAATACAACGACCCTGCCAACAACCAATCTCTTCGCTGATCACAACGCAAGAAAGAGGCCCGTTCCGCCTTGGGAATATTGGGGTCGCTTTTGCAAAGAAAACGGGCGTTGGATGGTTGCAAAAAGAGCCTTTTGTGTGAAATGAGGGGCCTTATTAGCGGGCCTTCGCTTCACCACAATTTTGGGAGATCATTAATGTGAGGATTATTGATCCTTTGTATTTTTCTCCCAAAAATACCAAATTTGTTGACATCACCCTTTTCAAAAACAACTTCGAACAGCCAATGGAGGAAAATCCAGCCCGGCCCTTGCAAGGGTTGGCCATTGGGAGTTTGGGCTCTTTTGAGCTGAGGGAACGGATGCAGCAGCTACTACTCCAATATGAACACCTCGTTCTTCTCTTTTTCAGTTCCATCCAACAAATTTTGGCCAAAGGGTTTGCTCTTCCCCCACACCCCACCTTCCCTCAGAACCCACCCTCACAAAGACCACAAAAGACCAGCACAGGCAAAAAAACTTCCAACTGAGTCCCTCCACAAGCCAGAAAACCTGATGATGGAAATTATTGAACTTGATCGACTCCTCCAGTCTTATGTGACTCAGTGTTTGTCTTTCTTGTTTTCTTGTTTTGGGTGTCGCAGCTTGCTTTGGCGCAGTGGATTCTGATTGAGATCTGTGTTGTGATGTGGTTTGAATTCACTCCCCCTTCTTTAGTATGTTTCTATCAGCAAAAAAAGAAAGAAATTGAATTGGGAGAGGAGAAGCTGAATCATGGGCAAAAATCGATTGCAACTCTGGCAACAGATCTTGTTCAACTCGAGACTCATCTTTTATCTTTTCGAGATCGAGTCATGGGCCACTTGAATGCTCATGAGAAGGCAAAGAACGGTAAGTTTTCACTAAAGAGAGATTGGGGGCCGAGGACTCATTATTTGGCAGATAAATTGGAAGTTTCCAGCTTGCTCTCTTACGCACAACGAATCAGCCACATGCGCCCCGTTGCCTCTGAGCCGTTCCGACACCGATTTCCTGTCCCTGAGGAAGATCTTATGCGAGGAAGCATTCTCTTTACAGAGGGTTTTTTTCTCTCTTTCTCCTTCTCTCTCTCTCTCTCTCTCTCTCTCTCTCTCTCTCTCTCTCTCTCTCTCTCTCTCTCTCTCTCTCTCTCGAACAGAACGGCCCTCTCTCTCTCTCTCTCTCTCTCTCTCTCTCCGAACGGCCCTGTCGTGTGTAACATTGTTTCCTTTGTTGTTTGTTTGCTTTCTCAAATCCTTCTTTATTTCGAACTTTAGTGAGCCTGCCGGAAGAAGCAAAACGGCAGCTTGAAAGACAAGGCAATTCGTAACCCCACTGCACAAGATCAATTCGACTTCACGTGCATACAACCTAATTAAATTATTTTTTTTCTCCCAAGCTTGCCAAAATTCCTTGTCATTTTATTTTGGTCTCCTGTGGTCATCAGCCACGACAGAACTTGGCAAATATTTTTGCGATGTTTTCTTGGAAGCATGGGTCTGAATAGCCAGACGTGTTCAACGCGATTTCTGCGTTTTTTTCTTGCCGCGTTTTTTTTTTTTGGCGACGACATTGATTTTCAAAGAAGCCATGGCCAACAACGAGAAGCCCAACGAGAAACCCAATAATCCCAACTTTGGGTCCGGTCCCACTTCCAAGCATGCTGGGTGGTCTCTCTCTTCTTTGGATACCTCTGCTCTTGGTCGATCTCACCGATCTCCGCTTGGGAAAAAGAAGCTCGCACAAGCAGTGGAGCAAACCAAAAAGGTGTTGAGAATTCCCGAAGGGTACAAGGTGGCGATTGTCCCTGGCTCAGACACCGGTGCTTTCGAGATGGCGATGTGGTCTCTCCTTGGCCCCCGACCTGTTGATGTGTTTCACTGGGAAAGCTTTGGAAAGGAGGTTTGTGGGGTTGGCTGGGGCCAATGCTGTCATTTTTTTCCTTCTCATCTCTCTGTAGTGGTACACCGACATTACCAATGAGCTGAAGTTGAAAGAGGTGAGCAACTACTCCGCTGGATTCGGAGATCTCCCTGATCTCTCAAAAGGTTTTGGATTTTTGCCTTTCCCTTCCTTTTCCTGTCTTTCTTATTCCATATTCAGCCGACCCCACCCACGATATCGTTTTTGCTTGGAATGGGACCACTTCTGGGGTCAAAGTTCCCAACGCGTATGCTGTTTTTGTTTTTGTTTTTGTTTTTCTTTGCCTAATGTTAACATCTTCTTGAAATCAGTGACTTCATTTCTGACAACCGGGAAGGACTTACACTTTGGTATGGTTCCCTCCTTTGTCCTTTCCTTCTGTTTTCTCACCTCGATCTCACAGTGACGCCACCTCAGCTGTCTTTGCCTACGACCTTCCCTGGAACAAATTGGATGTTGTCACCTACAGTTGGCAGAAGGTTTTGGGAGGAGAAGCTGCCCATGGGATGCTTGTTCTCTCTCCCCGTGCAGTGGAGAGAGTAAGCTCCTACAAGCCTGCATGGCCCCTCCCTAAGATCTTCAGGTTGTTGAAGGGTGGAAAATTTAATGAGGCCCTGTTTACTGGAGAGGTGATCAATACTCCTTCCATGTTGTGTGTTGAGGATTATTTGGAAGCTTTGGCGTGGGTAGAATCTCTGGGCGGGTTGGATGCTATGATTGCTCGTTCCCAAGCGAATTTGAAGGCTATGGAGAAATTTGTTGAAGAGAACGCTTGGATCTCTTTCCTTGCGAAAACTGCGGAGAGCCGATCCAGTACCAGGTGTGATTTCTTCTGTTCTTTTTCTTTTCTTTTTTCTTCTTTTTTTCTCATTTCTCCTCAAGTGTGTGCTTCACTCTTGATTGCTCAGCCGAGAAGGTCAAAGAAATCCAAAGCCTCCTCACCAAAGAAGAAGTAGCATATGATATTGGTGGCTACCGAACCGCTCCCCCTGGTCTTCGGGTCTGGTGCGCTGGGAACATCGAAACGAGCGATATTACTGCTTTTCTTCCTTGGCTGACTTGGGCCTTCAACGAAGTGAACCAGTAAGATTATGGCAGTCAGACACTGAACTGCCCCCTTGCTGATTACTTTTGCAACAACTCTTTGAGACACCCGCCAAAAAAATAGCCTCCAAAGCATGCACAAAACCTCCAAAACAACCGATCAAAAAATGAAATGAAAAAAAAATTGGCCAATTCTTGCGCTCATTCTATTCGACTGAATGAAAATCGAGTCCGAAAAATTGAAAACTGCCATCTAATTTGAGGTGCTAAAAAAGCACATGGCTTTTTGGCGAATATTTTAGGTTGCTAAATAATGTCGCCAAAAATTGGTGGCGTGACGTTCTTTTTTTCAACCACCGCCCAAAAGTTCGACTCAGTTCGCCGGAGAGGAGGAAGCAGGGTAGCAGGGAAGAGGCAGGGATGAATTTGGAAGAAATGGAGGAAGTTCAAGCACCAGTTCCCATGGAAGGGGGTGGTGGAAACGGTTTGGGGTTTTTTTTAGATTTTTCTTTGAGCAAAGTGAGTTTGTGACTAACCCTTCTTGCCCAGCCAACCGCAAGAGGGTGTACGTCGGTAACCTGTCGTACGCCTCCAGCTGGCAAGATCTCAAGGACCACATGAGGCAAGCCGGAGAGGTCGTGTTCGCTGATGTTTTTATGACTGAAAGTGGTTACTCCAAGGGTTGCGGTGTTGTTGAGTTCAACACCGAGGCCGAGGCCCAGGGGGCCATCGCCAGTTTGAACGACACCGTTTTGGAAGGAACTGAGAGGCCCATCTTTGTTCGTGAAGATCGCATCGACTCCTACGACTATGCCCGTGGTCGTGGCCGTGGTGGATTCAGAGGTGGAATGCACCGTGGAAGAGGCGCTTACATGATGCAAGGTGGCGGTATGATGGGCCCCATGCAAGGTGGAGGGATGATGGTCCCCATGCAGGGTGTCCCCTACGGTCGTGGTGCTCCCATGGGCTACCGTGGCCACGGAATGATGCCCTACGGCGGCCGTGGGCGTGGGTTCTCCGGCCCCGTTGTCGAGGGATCCCGTGCTAACCGCCAAATCTTTGTTGGTAACCTTCCTTATACTACCTCTTGGCAAGACTTGAAGGACTTGTTTGGGGAGATCGGTGAGTTTTTTTTTTTTGTTGATTTTTTGGTTTTTTTGGGTTTTTTTGGGTTTTTTTGGTTGTGCTGATAATTTATTTTATTTTTCTTGTTCTTACTTGCTTTTCCTCAGGCCCTATCATTCGCGCTGATATTCTCATCGGTCCTGACGGTCGCTCCAAGGGTATGGGAACCGTGTGCTTCGAGACTGAGGAGTCCGCCCAAAAGGCTATCGAGACCATGAATGATCATGAGCTCGAAGGAAGAACCATCCACGTTTCCAAGGACAAGTTTGCCAAGTAGAGAGTTATCTTGTTTTGCCAACAAAACAACAATTGTTTGCCCCAATGAATCAACTTAAGATCTATTTTATTCTTTTTTCCCTGAGGGCCTGCTTTTGTTTCTCACACCTTTGATTTGGTGGTTGTTGTCTGTCTTCGCTTTAGGCCGAGAAAATATTCTTGTTACTTGCTGTTTATTCACAAATTTTGCAAAGAAGATAATTCTTTCCGAGCTTTGTTCGTCGCCATCATTGTTGCAATCAGTCTTGGGGAGTCGTTGTTGTTGTTTGTTGTTGTTGTTTGTTGTTGTGGTTATTGTTGTTTGTTGTTGTGGTTGTTGTTGCTGATGTTTGTTGTTCGTCGTTTGTTGTTGTTTGCTGGCTTTGCTTGTTCTGTTGTTGGGAGAAAAAATTGTTTGGTTGTCCGAGGGTCGGAGGTGGCGGGGGACTTAGGTCACAGTACAGCAGCCCCCTCTCTTGCGTTCTGGCGGCATATCATCCAAATAATCATTGTCGAGAAAATCGAGCACAACAAGGCCTTATTGTCGGGGTTAGAGTGAAAAGAAAAGGGGAGTAACAACTAACATCATACCTTTTGAATCAGATTTGAACATACTCTGACTAGGAGTGAGCTCAACCCAATCAACATCGCCCTTCTCTCCCTTCTTTTCTTCTTTTTTCCCTTTTTCTTCTTTTCCTTTCCTCTTCCCTGGGAATTAGCGGTCAAAAAGGGTGATTGTTGTTGTTTCCCTTCCCCCCCTTTCCTCTTTCTTTCCCCCCTTCACTCTTTTCAACTCACCTCCATTTTTCATTGAATGAGAGGAAAGATGTGAACTCACAAACTCGTAATCATCGATCATCATCCACTCGTGCTTTTCAATATCCTGGGAACGTTCAATAAAAATAAGAAATTAAAGACGAAAGGGCAAAGAAATAAGCGGTGAATTTTAAAATTGAAAAAGGCGAGACCAGAGAGGAAAAAGAAAGAGAAAAGAGAAAAAAGAAAAAGAAAAAGGGAAAAGGAAAAGAAAAAGAAAAGGGAAAACGGAACTGAGAGACTGTATCGCTTCCCTTTGTCTTGCAAAATGGAACCGACCAAACTCCTCGTCAAATCATCTACAAACTTAGGCAGGTTAAATTTCCCGTTTGTAATGTTGTCCAACAACATTGGCAATGTTTCTCCCTGTGAGTATAGAAGAGGGGGGGTGAAAAGGATGAAAGAAGGATGGAAGGAGAGATACGTTTGATTCAAAGAAGGGGAAGGTTTGTTGGAAAAGAAGAAAAAGATAGGGAAGAACCTGAAAGGGGTAATCGCCACAGACCATAAAAAACAAAGTCACCCCAGAAGCCCAAACATCAGCAGCAAAATCAGGCACTTTTTCCTCCCCAGAAGCAATTTCGGGGGGCTGGAAAGCAAGAGACCCCACAGCGTTGACCGTGGATGCCCTCCGCGCCAGAGGGATCTCTGATTGCCTCTCTGCCACTCCAAAATCGCAAATTTTCAGTGTCGCATCGGAAGTGAGGACACAGTTCGCAGGTTTGATGTCTTTGTGAATAATCCCCATGGAGTGAATGAAGGAAATGCCATCCAGGAGGTGGCGGAAGAAGTGGCGGCACTGGGGAATGGGGAGTCGCTTGTGGGGGGAATGAGACACCAAATCACGGAGGTTCCCACAGTCGGCATATTCCATCACAATGTACACCTTCCCTTTCGACTCATTCCCAAAGTCCTCGTGCATTTGCACCAAGCAAGGGTGCTCCAAAGGTGACCACAGGTCGATCTCCCGCACCAACGCATCCATCCCTCCGGGGGTTTTCAATAGCGCTCTATTCTTTATGATTTTCACAGCATAGCGCTTTCTTGTTTTCACATGAACGGCCTCTTTTACCTTCCCAAACGACCCCTCCCCCAGTGCCAGTCCCAGGTAGTAGTCTCTGAGCCTTTTGGGACGTCTTTCGCGGTAAACGATCTCTGATTCAGATATCTTCAAGGAGGGGGGGTTGGCAAGGGGGAGGGGAGGAAAGGNTGGGGGGGAAAGGGAGGGGAAAAAGGGAGACCTGATTGAAAACCCCTGAGAGGTCTTCATCGCAATTGTCGCCCTCATCGACATCCATGGCTGCCTTTGTGGGGCGAGGGCAACCACGTTACAAAAACAAACAGACGCGCGATCTCAAACAAAAAACTCACCAGCACAAAAGCACATACAAAGTTTTTTTTTTTTTGGTTTACTAAATAGGAAATATGGGAAAGGGGCGAGGATCGAAGAAGGGAAAAGGCCGGAGGAGGGAGAAGGAGAAAGCACTTGAGCTTCCTTACTCCTTTTTTTCGCTCAGAGCTGTTTCTATTGTGGCTATGGTGGCTTCATAGGTTTTTTTTGTTGTTTCAATCTCTCTTTCTTCCAGAACTTTCAAAATCTGAGAGAGAAGAATGACGACAAAATAAAATGAAACACGGATTACAAACAGCACTTGTGCAATGAAAACGTCCAACAAAAACAATCCAACAAATAACCATCCAGACAGAGAGAGTGTGTGTGTGCCATTTGAGAGAGGGCCACTCAAGAGAGGGGGTCGTTCAAGAGAGAGAGAGAGAGAGAGAGAGAGAGAGGGCCGTTCGGAGAGAGAGAGAGAGAGAGAG
>MUHK01001185.1:22776-36220 GCA_002151225.1 Paramoeba pemaquidensis
GGGGGGGGGGGGGGGGGTACAATCGCGATTGGGGGGTGGCTGTTTATTTCGTTTTTTTTGCTTGGGGTTCCCTGTCTTCGAAAACTTGTCTGACATTGAGGTTGATTCTGGTTTTGGGATGTAAGAAAAAAATACTAGTTCTGAATTGAAAAAAGACAAAAATGAAAGCAAGAGGAGGCACCTATTTTGCTGCAAATACGAAAGGGTCTCAAGAAACCCTCTCCGACCTTTCTCTTCTTCCCCCAAATCCCCCTTCAAACCATCTTCCAGATCAAAAGAAGAGATTTTGCTTTTGATTTCCTCTTGAAAATCAGGCAAAAAGGTGTTTTCGATGATTCTTGGAACTCCTTCAGGGAGAGGTTAAAAAATCCCCCAATCACAGGAACAAAAAAATAGAAAAACCATGGAAATAGTTCCTTGAAGGCCCAGACATGATCACAACATCTCCACTCCTCAGCAAAATTGGGACTGGGTCGTCTTCCTTTGTTGGTGCGATCAAAAACACAGCAGAACATCCCAGAGAAATGGAAACAAGGGGGAAGGTGGTCGTTGTTTGCTCAGCATCATCGAAATGTCCGCACAGCGTACTGTCCGAGTGATAGAAATTGACAATGACCGCCTCAGAGTTGAATTTCAAACTGGATTGAAAAAGGAAATGTGTTAACCCACAAGAAAGACAACAAGAATCTCCATGACAAAGTTCTCAATACAAACCCAAAGGGGTCAGCAAGAGCCGCACCAAGGCAGTGAAGGGAAGGAGGGAGGGGGGAAAGTTCGGTAGGAGAGTAAGTCCGAGTGGTCCAGTCGTAGTTGTAACCGAGGGTAACCCATCTCATCTCCTGCAGTTCCTTTTTTGTTTTCTCTCTATGCAAATGAGCTGATGGTTGGATGAAATCAACAAAGGGATCCTGAAAAAGAAAACCTTGAAGGGACAGACTCTCCTTGAAATATCCCGACGAAATCGTGCATATTTTGCTTCTCGTTCATGTTTTGGGGCTGTTCTCCTGTTTTTCTTGCTTTCAGATTGGTTACATTTGATACGTTTGGTGGACACTGGAAGAGAAACCGCGCAGGCGCATATCGCAACAACATTAGCAATAGCGATAATAACGACGACAATAACAACAATTACAACCAACAACCAAACCTTTGCATATTCTGCGAGGGCTGTTTTGGCAAGTACCAGTTGTTGGGAGAGAGAAAGAGCAGAAGGAATCACGTACAGTCCCTCCACTCCAACGCTATAAGCTTTGATCTGAATTGAGGATTGTGGGAGGGAAAAAGAGGAAGAGGAAGGGGAAGAAGAGGAGGAAGAGGAAGAGGAAGAGGAAGAGGAAGAAGAAGAAGAAGATCCCAAAACATTGTGAAAACAGACAGGAAGAGACAGTTTGCATGAAGGGCAAGGAGAACAAGGAGGAGAAAGGAAGTCTTGGGAAAAAACACGAGAGATTCGCTGGCGGTGGGTTTCCCCAAATTCGAGAGCCTCTACCCCTCTCCCTCGCACTTTCCTCGCACTTTCCCCCCCATCTTTCAAAATCCATTTCTCGTCTCGAAGGTCGACAACCTCCGCCAGATCAATAGGAGCAGGACTTTTTTTGGCATTTTTGTAAAGTTTGTACTTTTTCTCTGCTTTTCGAAACGGCGTCTGCTGCTTCGCAAGTCTTTCTTCTTGCTCCCTCTTTCTACTTTGTTTTTGGAGCTGCTTCATTTTTTGCTTTTCTGTTTTGCTCATCATTTGTCTTGGACAGTCGCCATCGATTTTCCTTCTTTTTGGGGGTGGGGTGTGTGGTTGGTGCTCTTCATCGACCATCATAAACAAAAGCCGAAGAGATTAGGGCGCTTTTTTCTGGGGCAAAAAAAGCTTTTTTTTTTGCTTGCGTCGTTCCTTCCGAGATCGCGATCACAATCAACATGGCGGCTGACAAGATTGGTTTGATCTCCCCCTTCCCAGGTTTGATTGCAAGGATTCATTGTTCTCATCTCTGTTCCCACAAGGTGTTTTGTATGTGTCTGTGCACTCAGCTTCTGACCTTCCCATAA
This sequence comes from Paramoeba pemaquidensis, assembly GCA_002151225.1. Lineage (NCBI taxonomy): Eukaryota > Discosea > Flabellinia > Dactylopodida > Paramoebidae > Paramoeba > Paramoeba pemaquidensis. The sequence continues at coordinate 24,817 of MUHK01001185.1, forward strand.
TGGACGGATGGGGTGGCCACGCCGATCCCTATGTCTTTACCTACTTGGACGGTGTCGAACAATCGAGAACAGAAACCATAAGTAACACAGGCAACCCAGTTTGGGAGCAAGCTTTGACAATTGATGTTGTGGGTTCTCCTTCAAATTTGAGCTTCAAGGTTCAGCGTCTCTTTCCAATCCTCTCAAAATCAACTTAAGTTAAACTTTTTATCCCAGCTTTGGGACCACGATACTATGCGCTCAGATGATGCAATCGGTGGTGCATCAATTCCTCTTGAGGAAATATTGGCAGGCTCCAAGCTTTCTAAGGTCTCCACCTTCTTGAGCTCTAGATCGATATCCCCTTCTCCCCTCACCCCTCCTTTTTCTTCTAGGCGGAGCTTCCAATCCACAACGACAGCGGGAAAATTGACGGGGCATCATTGAAAGTGAGTGTGTCATTTATCAAGACAGCTTCAACCTGGGAGGCCACCGATGGCGGAGCCCGAAAAGCACTTTTGGTTGGGATCAACTATGTGAACATGGAAAAGGTTGAGCGGACCATTGGTTGTATTAGGGGTTATTCTTGTCACTGACTATATTTTGAAGGGCAAGGGAAAATTGGCAGGATGTGTAAATGATGTCATGAATATGAAAGAGCTTGTATCCTCGAAATTCGGTTACACTGAGATGAAAATTTGCCATGACGAGCTTGAAGTTTTTTTTTTCTTTTTTTTTTCTTTGTTTCCTTGTTTCTTTGTTTCTTTCTTTGTTTCTTTGTTTCTTTGTTTCTTTGTTTATTTCTTGTGTATTGTAAAAAAAATTCAGCCCCGGCTTCTTCTTGTTGTTGCTGTTCTTCTTGTTCTTCTTCTTGTTCTTTGTTGTTGTTGTTGTTGTTGTTTTATGTTATTTTGTTTCATTTTGTTTCATTTTTGTTTTATTTTGTTTTATTTGTTGTTTTGACCATTCTTTATTTCCCCCCTTTTATTCTTAAGGATGAATCGGAGTGGCCAACAAAAGAGAATATTTTGGAAGGCATTAAATGGCTCACATCGGGAGCCAAGGCAGGGGATATGCTTTGGTTCCATTTTAGTGGACATGGAAGTTTGTTTCTCCTCCTTTCCTAGTGTGTTAACAAAATTGACTTACATTTTTTCCTGTAGCCCAAGTTGAAGATCAGGATGGAGAAGAGGGAGATGGGAAGGACGAATCTATCGTTCCCTGTGATTTCCGTGACAATGGCTTAATTGTAGATGACGAAGTCTCTCTCTCTCTCTTTTTTTTCAAGCTGGTAATCCTCTGACCCAGTCCCTTTAGTTGAAACGTCTTCTTGTGGATTCTCTCCCTGCTGGTGTTCGTTTGACTTGCATAATGGATTGCTGTCATAGTGGTACTGGAATGGATCTTCCCTTTGAGAGAGTTGTGTATGAGACATCTGAGGAAAACTTTGATCTCCACACATCTGAGACGTATTCATCCGCTGATGAGTTGACAGAGACTGCAAAATATCACTTGGTAAGAGAGAGAGAGAGATAAGAAGAGTCAACCAAACAATTACTAACATCCATATTGCAGTTGGCCACCAAAAAAAAGCTGAAGGCCAAGGTTCCTTCCCCCTTTTTCTCTTTTGTTTTGTTCTCTCTCACACAGTGTTAGGTTTTTGGCTGGTCCAAGCAGGGACGTCATGGTGCACCAGGGCAAGGTCAGCAATTCTCCCCTAATTTTCTGTGTCTTTCTTTGTTCTCACTCCCTCTTTTGAACCATTTCTTAGCCGCCACCATGGAAGGTGTCTCAGGGGGGACAATGAAAGACGAACACCAGTTGATGGACAGTGCAGATGTCATTTTGATCAGGTTTCTTTTCCAACCACCTTGGCGTGTCTCTCCCTTCCTCTCGCTGATTTTTTTCGTCTTAGTGGATGCATGGACAATCAAACATCTGCAGACGCTCATATTAGTGGGGAGTCAACTGGTGCCATGTCTTTTTCTCTGAGAAAAGTTATCGAGGATCATGGTTTTTCTTTTCTAATATTTGGTTTGCATCCGTTTTCTTTCTTGTTCACCACCTGGCCCACAGGAAATGACCTTACCACTGCCCGTTTGGTTGTGGAGATGAGAAAGATCCTTATGGAGAACTACACGCAGGTACCACAATTATCAACCCTGAGGCCCTTTGACTTATCGAAGAGGTTCCATGCCTGAGAAAGGAAAAATAAATTGTTGACCGTTTTTTGATATCTTTGGACGTTTTTTTGCAACGAAATACAAAGTTCAGTTTTTTGGCGGTCATCCTTTTGACTTTCTAAAAACAGCACACAGACTCCTCTCTGGTTGGTGCTGTTGTGGGTCTGTATTAATCTTCGATCTTCCAACAACACAACAACACCCATGTCTGATCTCCCCACTCCTATGGAGGGGGATGGTTCTCTCCCAGGTCAGGACGCCCCTCCTCCACTCAGCGCGTCTCTTTCTGGTTCCTTTTCGAGCTCGGGCTTCCAGGCCATGGATCCCTCCCAGCTCCCCCCCCCCATTGCCGCCCCATGCCCCGCTACTCCCTCCCCTCGAAGCCTGCCAATGGCTGCTCCTCTTCCTATTCCTCTTCCTCCTCCCATTTCTGCCGCGGAGGATTTGGAGATCCCTGAAGAGGAACCAAAAAAAGAGGATAAAGAGGAAGGACAGGGAGATGGTGAGGATGGCGGAGAAAGTCAAGAGAAACAGAGGAAGGAAATGGTGGGGCTCTCTCTGGGTCCTCTGTTTCGTATCGAATGTAAGCAGATGAGTAAAGAGAGGAGATTTGGTCTTGTGAACCACCGCCATTGTGTCACAGGTTATAATGACATCTCATCTCATTCAAATTTTTGTGTTTTGTGTTTTGTTCACCCATCCTAACGTTGCCACTCTCAGGGCGAGATGTTGTCGCTTGGATTCAGAGAAAAGAAGGCTCTTTCTCCCCCTCCGACGCTGTTTCTGTTGGGAATATTTGGTTATCCAGCGGGTTACTCAAGCCCCTCCCCGATTCTCCTCCCACTTTCAAAGATGGCCCAGGGGATTGGTTTGGGGTGGGCTCTGGGAAAGAGAAGAAGGCGAAGAAAGGGAAGGGTGGGGAGGAGGAGGAGGAAGGGGAGGAAGAAGAGAAGGGAAAGAAAAAAGAATCAAGGAAGAAGTTGCTTGGTTCCGCTACCTTTGACGTGAAAGACGACAGCCAAGAAGGGGGGGAGGGGGCCGTAATGGACCTTGCAGCCGGGGGTGGAGGAGGTGGAACTGCAGGGACCCCAGCAGCGGCTGCTGGCCCTGCAAGATTTCACTCAAATGAGTGGTCAGGAGAAGGGGGTGCGGAGAAGAGAGCGAGGTCAAGAACTGCAATGCGATTGCCCTCTTCTCACTCCAGCGCGGTAGTCAAAGATGGGTTGTTTGGGAGGGAGAGAGGGGGAACAAAGGCCCCGCCATCCTTGAAAAGGGATGGAGAAGATCCAAAGGGAAAAGATAAGAGCAAGGTTTCAAAGTCAACAACAAATTTAAAGGTGAAAAAGCAAAAGGTTGGAGGAGAGGGAGGGGGTTTGGAGAAGGAAAAAGATCTTCCTGTCACATTTCGAACAATTTTTGATGCTTTTGACGCTCTTCCACCTGGTGAACAAGAGGTATCTTTTCTTTCCCATCTCTTCTTTTCTTTTCTCTTCTCTTCTCTTCTCTTCTCTTCTCTTCTCTTCTCTTCTCTTCTTTTTCTCTTCTCACCTCGTTTTTCAGGCCATTATGTTAGACCTTCTCTCTCGCCAAAAGAAGCAAAACAATACGGAGCCCAGTTTCAAGCGCAGGGGAATACCCACCTCAGCTACAACCTTTTCTCTTGCAGCCACAGCTGAAGGCGAGGATGATGGATTTGGTGTCCATAAGAGTGCGAGAGAACCAAGGGGACAAAGATTGAACGTGCCTCGTGCTGTTGAGAAGAGATCCCAATCGCACAGGTCCCGCAAGGTTCTTCATTTCTTTCATTCTCATCCCTCTTTTTTCTCTCATCTCCATCATTTTTAGCCCAGAGCACACTCTTCTCTTGGTGGATCGGTGGCAATAGCAGCTGCTCTTGCTGCAAAAGCTGCGAGGGGACCCGACTGGGGATCTGACAAAACAAGTGGCCTTTCTACGGGAGATTCAGATGGAATCGAAAGGAGGGGGGACAGGGGTCGGGAAAGGAGGAGAGCAACATTGAAAGGTGGGGGTGATAGAGGGCTACATACCTGTGAAGATGTGATGGCGTCTCTTTCTTCTCTTCCTTGCCCTTATTTTGAGCTTCCACTGGGAGCAATTATGAATAGGTTTGGTTTTTTTCAATTCTTTGCTCCCATTTTCTCCCTCTTAACATATATGCAACAGAGAGGAAGACATGCACGGGAACAGACGGATCCCATCGATTGCGGTTTTTTTAACGGAAAATGTTTTCAAATTGTGGGGAGAGGGGTCGGTGGAAGGTATTTTTCGCCTGTCTGTGTTCGCCAATGACTTGGAAGAGTTAAGAAAGAAAATAGAGAGTGTAAATCCTAAGTATTGGAAAGAGAAGGTGCAGATTAAGAGCGCCCACCATGCCGCTGCTTTGTTTAAGATGTGGTTAAGGAGTTTAGAATCCCCTCTTGTGCCTTTTTCGGTTTGGCTCTCTTCTCTCTCTCTCTCTCTCTCTCTCTCTCTCTCTCTCTCTCTCTCTCTCTCTCTCTCTCTCCCCCTCCTTCTATCCCTTTCTGTCCCTCACTAGCTCCTGTAGTGCTATAATGCGGCGGTCGAGTGCGGAAATGAAGGGGAAGTCTACCAAGTGTTCAAAACCCTTCCGAGGTACTCCCAATCACTTCTTTCTTACATTGTTTCCTTCGTTCGGGTCCTTCTTCTCCCTAAATACCAAGAAATTACATTGATGACAAGTGAAAGTATGGGGGTGGTGTTTGGCCCAGGGTTGATTCGGTCTCCTTCTTCCGACCCCTTGGAGGCCATGGCAAAAGGGGACGCGGAGAGGGGGTTTGTGGAGAATTTATTTGAAAAATTGGAGATTGAAGATGACGGAGGAGCATTTTTTTTCACTGCCGAGAAGGCAGAGAAATTAATGAAGGAGGGGAGGGATAAGGAGAGCGAAGGGGCAGGGGAAGGGGGCGAAGAACCCCCCTTGGTATTTGGAGAGAATGAAGCGAAGGATGGTGATGAAGATGAGGAGTCAGAAAAAGAGAAGAAGAAGCTGAATTTGTCCAGATCTTTGTCGAAAAATATTCGGCGAACTGGGACAGTTTCCAAGACTTCTTCGAATGTTGGTTCGTTTCTCTTCTTTTTTCTTTCCTTCTTTCCTTCCTTTCTTCCTTTCTTCCTTCTTTCATCCCTCCCTTGTACATTTTTTGGCGCTTACATCCTTTGCAGAATCTGAGGGCGCAAAGTCCACCAGGAGAAGAAATGCTGTGGGTTCTTCTTCTTCTTCCAAAGATACACAAAGAAACTAATAAATTTGGATGCAATTTAGTGTTGAGACTTCATGGAGTTGGTTTCCTTGCTTTCCTCAAAATAAAGAAAGCAAAATGAAGAAAGGGAATATTTCCCAGCGCTTTTGGAGAGGCGCCTTTTTAGGGCTCTTTTTGCACCTTCGCTTTGTTGAGTGCGCATTTTCGGAATGAAAGCGCTCCATTTTGTCTTGGTGGTGTTGATTTTGGCGACAGGGGGAAGTTCTTCTCCTATCTGGAGCCGCCGTGGAGTGCTGGAGGGGGATATTCAGCAAGGAAAGAAAATCGAAGGGGACCCCACTGTTCTCATTGCAGGTTAGGGGAGGGTAAGGGGGGGAGGAGAAGGAGGAGAGGGAGGAGAGGGATTTATTCACCAATAATCACTCATTCCAGACCCCACTGTCCCCCGTCCTGATGAGGAGAGCTGCAACATCCCCCTTTTCGACAATCAATTTTATAATTTTCAATCCACTCCTTTCAATTTCAGTATCCCCTCAAATTGCACGTCCTGCTCCCCTCCTCATTCCGCGTCCCTTCACTTTCTCATCTCCACTCTCAATAGGGGTGATTGGAGCAAAGTTGTGTTGAATGTGGAAGTCTCTTGCTCTGCTGGAAGACAATATGATCGAACCATAACCATTGCTTTGAATGTTTGTCTTTTTTTCTATTTCCCTTTCTTTTCCCTCTCCATACCTCCCTCCCTCCTCCTTTTTTGTGTTTTCTCTTTTCTCCCTTATTCTTTCTCGGCCACCCTCTTTAGAGATTTTTCATTTTCTTCTCACATCCCTATTTTTCTCTTCAATCAGAAGCCTGAAGGAGAGTTGCCAGTGCAAATTTTTATTGGGACAACGCCAGAGCCAAAATCCAATCTAGCCCCTTCTGTGTCTGTGGAGTTGGATATCACCCAATATTCTTCACTTTTGAAAGAGATTGGAGGTTTTCCTCCCCACCTGTGACTCCTACTTGATTCATGCCAAGCTAGTCGAATTTCATCAGTCCTCACTCCAGTCTTCCTCTCCCCTTTTCGCAGCGCATGGCTCAGGAGTCGTTGACTTGTACACAGTAGTGACTGCTACTTACAATGGAGTCCCACAGGCCACTGCATCCATTGATGTTTACCTCACAAAGACCTCTCCACCTGGCTACCTTGCCCCCTCTAATGTCTTGCCCCTGGGCCGTGGGAGTCTCCAGAATGCCACTGATTCGATCTCAGCAAATGTTTCCATCCCAGAGGGAACAGATGGAGTTTGGTTGGAAGTCATTGCCCAAGGACAGGTTCGATGTTTTTTTTTTTTTTGTGGGCCTTTCAGGATTTTTTCTTCTCTTNTTTCCTTTTTTTTTTTTTTTTTTTTTTTTTTATAAATAACCCCCAGGTCTTGTCCTACCTGGTAGAAACAGCGGGATCGAAATTTCAATTGGGGGTATGGACTCACCAACACAAATCAACAATGCGTGGACTGTGTCAGGAAATCTTCTTTACAATATTGGAAATGAGGGTACTTTTGTCGTGACAGGTCAGCGTAAAAAAAAAAATTGATGTCCTTTTTGGGAAACCTGTTGTGGAAGTGGATTGATTACACACCCATTTCAAGCCAATTTCTAACTCATTATGGGGTCAATCAGAAACCAGCTTCCAAACATTGGTTGGAGATGGGCTTTTTCCAATCATCACTGAATCTTTCGGGAGTGGATCCTATTTTACAACTGTGGCTTATGAAGCAAGGTAGAACATTATCTTTGTGTCTCGTTGTGTTGGCTTGCTTTTCGATGAAAAAGGGCCTTTAAGCAGATTTTTGAATCTCTTCTTATTGCTCGGAGTTCTTTGATATTCTCTTTTTTACAGTTGGTCGATTGAAGTGCAATATAAACGGAATGGGGAAACGCTCACAGAAAACTCTAACTTCTACCTTAAATTTTCCAATACCCAGGTTTGTAAATATTCAATTTTTTTTTTTGTTTCCTAAATTTTGTTGAAATGAGGGACTGATTTTTTTTTTTTTTAATAGGCATACCAAAATGATAACTCTATTTTGGATGGAGAGGCTTTCACCTATTCAACTATCAGCCAGGTGAGAAACAAAGAGGCTCCCTCTGTTCAATCCATAACTTATTCACCCATTTGTAGGAATGCCACCTTTATGTCAATAGCAGTGGGGGTTTCCCTTGGAGTAATAGTTTCTCTCTATCCCAAACCCTTTCTACCTCCAGCAACTTCACAGGCTCCAAGGAAGGCTCGGAGGTCACAACAGAGGATGAGGTGGGTTTTCAATTGGGCTGGTATTATCAAAGTATTGCCCCTTCTTCCTACAGCACAACAGTGAAAAATACTGTGAATTCACATGTTAAGTCGGTTGTCTCAAACGATTCTGGCAGTTCAAGCGCATCGGACAGTTCCCAAGCTTACTTTTTTTTGGACTCAAAGGGAAATAGCTACTCTCGCACTGTTGCTTCTGATAACAATATCCCTATTTCCAATGTCACCCAAGCATCCTCAATGGAAGGCTGGGCTGATCCTTATTGGGGCAGAAGATGCTGTGAATAAACCCTTGTTTGAGGGTTTTTGCCTGCACTCAGCAGTAGATTTTATTTTTTTACAGCTCATTTTTAAGAGAGACCGAAGGGAAATCAACACAGCTTTCTGTGAAAGAAATAATATCTTTAGCCAAGTTTTCTGGTTCTTCAAGTGCTGTTATTGATAAGGGGTGAGCAAAAGAAAAGGAAGAAAAATAAAATAAAAAAATAACCTGCAAAATGACCACCAGACTCAAATTCTGTCCACTGACAGATATTGTAGAAGTATGAAGTATCACTGTATTTTAGTGATAAATTGATTTTAGTGATCAATTAATTTTAAAATCTTCCTCCTCCTTATCTTCTTCTTAACCTCTTCGGTTGCTTGAACAGCTCTTTTGGGAAATTAGCAAAGCCAGTAGGTTTTTTGACATCAATATTAAAAAGTTCTAATTTTAAAAATTCATCTGAATTCATGAATTCATAGTAGAGTTGCATGGAGGGACCTAGAGAGAAGTGAGTAAAGAGGGATTGGGGAAAGGAAAGGGAGAAAGAAAACGTACCAATATTATTGCTAATCCAGTAGAGCATTACATTGCTGAGGAGAAGGTCTTTCTCAAAACGGCTGAGAATTAAGAGTTTAGTTTCTTGATCAATATTTAAATTGTCTTTCATTTAAATCTCTTTCTGAAGAAAAAAAAAAAAAACCTTTCAATATTACCATTACAATCACCCCAAACATAAAATTTTTCTACAATCCAAGCTAAAAGCCCAATAGGAGAATCAGACAGAGCAACAGCAAGAGTGTGAGGTCTTGTAGCCTGGTTTTTGAAGTGAACAAAGGAATTGCATTATGAAAATAAATTAAGTGTAAACTTGGGTATGCATGTAGCCCAGTTCCTGCAAAATAATTCTCAAAATTTTTTCTCCGTGCTTGGGGTCCTCATGTAAAAATGGAAAAATTGCTTTTAAACCGGTTTGGATTGTTGCCAAAATGCCTGGGATAATGTTGAGTGGTTGAAAAGAGAGGAAGGGAGGGGGAGGAAAACAAGAAGAGCGAGAGCGCAACAAACCTTTTCCGCTGAATGGAGGCAAGGTAGGGATCATATTCAAATGTACACCCGCAACCCTGCAGAAAAGTGTGAGATTAACGGAGAAAGAAAGAGAGAGCCACTCGAGAGTGGGGCGAGAGAGGACAGTTTAAGAGAGAGAGGGTCATTTGAGAGAGAGACCTTGGATCATTTACACCCATATAAGTACAAACAACAGAGCTAAAAAAAGGTGTTGAGAAAATAAAAAATAAAAAAACCCTTCCCCCACTCTTTCCCCACCCTTTCCCCACCTACCCCCAGTCTCCTCCTTGAACCACATAACGTTCATAGTTCAACCGAGACATTAATTCAGTGAAGATTCGACCCATGGCCATGGGAGTCATCCCTGGGTTTGGAGGGGGTAGGAAATTAGAGAAAATGAAGGAAGGAGAGGAGGGGAGGGTGTGGTGTGGAACCTGGTTCTTTTGGGGGTTCTGACATACCATAGCCTGAGGGCGAAAGGAAGGGAGGACACAAATGAGGAAAGGAAGGAAGGAACAAAGAAGGGCTCGATGCGAAAGAAAGAAGAGAAAAGAAAAGAAAAGAAAAGAAAAAAAAAAAAAAAAAAAAAAAAAAAAAAAAAAAAAACCTGGAAGAGAAGGAGCAACTAAGTGGAACTTGTCGGTAAGGAGAGGAGCAATCTATACAGAGCAATGAGAATAAAGTGAAGGATCTCTATTTCTCTCTCTCACTCGCAAACCTTCACAGCTTCAAGAAAAGAACCAGGCCAACCATGAAGGAACAATAATGGCAGTGCGCTCTTGTTTTGGGATCTGATGTGCGCAAAATGGACCTGTTTTGGTTATGATTCTTGTTCTTGTTCTCGTTCTTGTTTTTGTTCTTCTTGTTCTTACCTCAAGCCCATTGATTTGGGTAGTGAATTGGGGGAGAACGGAATTGAGCATTTTTTCTTGTTTTCGCCAATCAAAATCAGTTTTCCAATACTCTTGGGAAAAGATTTGTTTCAGACACATTTTGAAAAAAGGAAAGAGAAAAAAAAACAAAAACAAACCGACCAACTCCGAGAGATAACCGACGTCAACCCCTCTTTCCCACCCCACCCCCTCCACCACCTGCGGTAATCTCACGCTCTCCAGCTTCTCGCTCAGAGCCACCAACACCCTCTCATCCACATTGATCTTGTACTGTCTCACCTCTTCCCCACCAACCACCAATCTGACCAGCAGCAACACAAGCAAGCTCGTCCCAACCCTCATTGTCCCTTCGACCAGCAACAAAAAGGACGCAAAATTCATAATTATGGGATAAATAAATTAAAGTTGTTTTTAATATAATATTTTTGTGTATATGTGTATCCCGAAATTTGAGATTGGAAAAAAGAATCAGCGAAATACTCAAGTTTTGTTGGTTTGTTGGTTTTTCTTTCCTTTTCTTTTTTCTTTTTTCTTTTCTGATTTTCAATGGACGGTGGCTCTTGGTTCTCCCCGTTCCTCAGCTTCTTCCAAAAAGACAAAGATGAGAAAAAACAAACCCTCCAACCAGAAGCAAACTACATTTGCGATCGTTGTGAGGGATACATTTTTTCTTTCGAACAAAGAACATGTTGTTTGACTTGCTCTGAGGAACTGGCAGATGAGTGGAAAAATAATGGGTATCCTCTCAAAAAGGGGCCGAATGTGTTTTCGTATGATTTGTGTGGGAAATGTTGGGAGAGGGAAGCTGAGGAGAATCATAAGGGGCATAAGGTGTACAGGTGGTTTTTTTTTTTGGATTTTTTTTTTGGACTTTTTTTTTTTGAAAAGAAGCAAAATGCTCATTTTTTCACTTTTTTTTCACATAATTCTAGATATGATGTCGATCCCAGCCCCGAAAAATCACAGAAAAAACCACGACAGACATCAGCAACAACCCTGCATCACAGCCTCCTCTTCTATGGTTCCCAATTTATTACTAATCGCACACAAAAAAAAGTTTTTTTTGTCGACATTCACCAACAAGCAAGAGCGCTCCAGTCCTTCTTTCTCTCCCCTTCCCCCCCTTCCCCCCTCATCTCTCCCTCCCCTTCCCAGCCCCTCTATGGCCTCAACCTCCAACGTGATGAAAAAATAATCATTTTTTCTCGAAATTCGATCGAGTGGGTGGTGGTTGATGTGGCTTGTTTTTTTTCTGGCTGTGCCTCTGTTCCCATTACTCACAACCTCTCTCCCTCCACCGCGGTGGAAGTAATGGAGATGGTTTCACAAAGAAAGAGAAAGGGAGAGGACGACCGAAGGGGAGGGGTGGTGGTGGTCGAATGGGAATTGGTCCCAATTGTGGAACAGTATCTAGAGAAAGTTTACTCTCCTTCTTCCTCTCTCCTCCCCCCAAAAGCCATTCTCCTCCTCCCCCCCATCTGAAT
>MUHK01001195.1:3236-37029 GCA_002151225.1 Paramoeba pemaquidensis
AGGGGGAGAGGGGGAGAGGGGGAGAGGGAGAGGGAGGGGGAGAAGGTGTGGAGGGAGAGTGATAAATCTTTGTTGTTGGATTCTTTTCTTCTCAACCTCCTTTAGTTGCAGTAAAAGAAGCGAGTATATCAATTGTTGTTTCATCTCCTCACCGACAAGAATCTCTGGAAGCGGTTCAGTGGCTCATTGATACTCTCAAGGCGGTCGTCCCAATTTGGTTTGCTTTCCTTTTTTCACCCCCCAACGAGCCCACAAAACACTCATTTTTGTTCCAAATCTCCAGGAAAAAAGAGCACTATGAAGATGGGACTCAATGGAAAGAAAATAGCGAGTGGATTGGGAAGGAAGCCGAGAACAAAACGGAACCGTGATTGGAGCGCCTGTAAACCTAGTTGAAAGATAAATCTTGTTCAAAAGCTCGAATCTTTTCTTTTTTCTTTTATTTTTTATTCTTACTGTTTACTGTTTAGCGACAAAGCTAATGAAGGCATCAGCAGTGCGAGCACCGCTGTAGTCCTGTGCCTTCTCTCCGTCAACAAAGTACTTGATGGTGGGGTAACCACGGACGCCATACTTTTGGCAGACGTTCTTGTGCTGGGTGCAGTCGACCTTGACAACCTGGAAGTCACCGTTGTTCTTGGAGGGAAGCTCATCCCAAATAGGAGCCAAGCGCTTGCAGTGTCCGCACCAGGGGGCATAGAATTTCACGAGAGACTTTCCAGAAGCGATGACAGAGTCGAAGGAAGCATCAGTGGCGATGATGACTTCTCCGGCAGGAGCAGCAACCTCTTTTTTGGCCTCGGCCTTGGGGGCAGCGGAGCCGATTTTGTGTCCAGCGTTGGATTGAATGAAATCCTTGAAGGCCGCGATGGTGCGCGCGCCCTTGTAGTCGGTGGGAGTCCCATCAACAAGCATCTTCAAACTGGGGTAGCCGCGGACACCATACTTTTGGCAGACGGATTGGTGTTGAGTACAGTCGACCTTGGCAACATTGTAGCCTTCAGCGGCGCCTCCGAATTCTTCCCAGACGGGAGCAAGGCGCTTGCAGTGTCCACACCAAGGGGCAAAGAACTTCACCATCCAAACACCAGATGCGGTCTCGGCATCGAAGTTATCCTGTCCAAGGTCAACAACCCCGGCAGAGGCGACGCCAACAGCGACAAGAACACAGAAGAGGAAGGAAAAGGAGTTCATCGCCAAAATCAGAAAACGAAAAAAGCACCAATCTTTTTTCAACAAAAACGACCTTTTCTGATGTCACACGTGGGATTTCTTCTGCCACGTGTATTGATTTGGTGTGGACGGAGAGATCGGGAGATCGATTTGGGTTGTGTTTATTGCCTGTTGTGAAAAGAAACGAAAAGTCCCACAGGATCTTGTTCAGATGCTGAGAGTTTCGTCTTTCAAAAAGGGATTGGTGCTTTCTTAGCAAGAATTAGCTTTCTTCTCAATCTCTCGGATCCACGCGACTTGGCGAGGGGCTGGCGCATTGGTGGCTTCTTGAGCTTCCGTGCTCTGCTCTTCTTCCTCCTCTTCGTCTTCGATCTCAAATTCAACGGTGATTAAATCATGCTCATCGAAACCAAAGTCCTCCTCCTCGGGCCCTTCGTCGGCCTTTTCTTCCTCCTTTGAGACCTTTGCCCTGAGAAATTTCTCGGCAGAGGAGTGGCCAATGTCCAAGTCATCGCTTCGAGGGGCTTTTCTTGTGTCGTACACATACTGGGGTTGGAGGCCACGACAGCTGCAGCTTGAGAAGGTGTGTGTCCATTTTCGGAGGTCATTTTTCGATTTTGCAGCAAAGTGATAAACTTCTTTTTCACGTAATCTAAAAGTAAGTTCTTCGTCGCCATGTTCGAACGAGGATCTGCAAAAGAAATGAGAGAGAGAGAGAGAGAGAGAGAGAGAGAGAGAGAGAGAGAGAGGAGGGGGAGGGGTTAACGAATGGAAAAACAGAATAAGAATAAAACATCCCCCTATTCAAAAAAAAAAAAAAAAAAAAAAAAAAAAAAAAAAAAAAAAAAAAANAGAGAGAGACAGAGAGAGAGAGAGAGAGAGAGAGAGAGAGAGAGAGAAAGAGAAAGAGAAAGAGACCTTTCTAGATCAATTTTTGCATACGCAGCCTCCCCTTCTTTCATTGCCAAAAACAGTGTTGTTCCCCGAACCAAACAATATCGTTCACTCCACATCTTCAAATACGCACCCTGTTTCAACAACACCCCCTCGCACCGCATTGGTTCCAACAAGTCATTTTTGACCTCTGAGGCGACATCTTTTCCTTTGGCAAGAGAGGACTGGATTACAGACTCAAAGTTCTTCACCCACACCTCCTTCTGCTCCGTCGTCTTGGTCCCCACAAGGTAGCTCGATCGAGGGAATAGTAGCTTGAAAAAATGGAACTGGTCTGCCTTGTCGGCCAATGGTGGGGGGATTTGAGGAGAGGGTTCGATACGAAGGGAGGCATAGTTGCCCAGAAAGTTGACGAATTTGTACTTGGGGCCAAAATAGGCAGCGCGGTCGATAGTGATTAAGAGGACATCACTGAACAAGAAGCAATAAAACGGATCCACCTCCCCTGTGAAGGGGGAGGCGTCCTCCTCTTTTCCCTTCCCAAGAAAGGGGAGGGGGGCCCTGATCATGATAGATTTTCGGATGGAGAGTCGAGAGGGAGAAATAAAGATAGGAACCTCCTCTTCAAAGACATCGCATCGAAAGAGAACACCCTCTGTGAGGTGCTGGCGGTGGGGTTGGACAACGGGGGTGTCTTTGGGGACATCAAGAATATTTTTAGCAATGGAGGCCAGTTTTTCAGCCATTTCGAGTCCCTTTTTTGAGTCTTCCACACACACGGCAATCTCCCGTACTATCTCCACAGCAGCTTCGAGAGATTCCTTGTCAATATGCTCTGTGGAGGTGTGTTTCAAAAGGTCGGGCAACAGTGTCGAATATCGTGAGATTCGCTGGACAGGGAGGGAGAGAAACTGCTCCAGGGTGACGAGGCCTTCGAATTTTGCCTTCTGTTCCATTTTCCGGAGGAGAGAGGAGAATTTTGGGGTAGTCGCTCGAAGTTCAGAGAGCTTTTCTCTGGCTTTTTCGTAATTCATGATGTAATCACAGTACATCATGAACCAAGTGCGGAGTTCCAGTAGTTGTGTTCCGAGAGACACCCTGGAAGGGAATCGGGGCTGAACGTCGGTGAGGGGGGGCTGGAGGGGGCCTGAAGAGGGAGTTGGTGGCTGTTGGGAGGGCGACGGCTGGGGGCAGGTCTGGATTCGGTGGAGGAGGTTTTGGGAGGTGGCGTAGAGGCTTTCGAGGTTGTTGAAGATGACACGCACGTCCTCTGGGGAAACAATTTTTGCTATTTCCTCAGATGACTGAAAGGGGCCCAAGAACTGAGAGCAAAGGGTGTATAGACGTTGCCCATACACAATCTCTGTGTTGATGATTTCGTTTTCGATCTGGTAGCGACGATGCCCCACGGAGTTTTGGGGAGATTTCAGGAACCGTGAAATCTTCCGCTTCATCAATTTGTTCTTGAGTCGCCTTTGCAAAGCTTTCACCAATTCAATGTGTCGCTCGAAATGGTCTTTGTCAAACAGGATTTTTCTCTTCGCTTCAATTTCCTCCATCAGACAGGCGATCTTCTTCTTGGCAGCATCGATGTCGTCTTGGTTGCTGTTGCTTGGTGGAGTTCCGAGCTTGTCGGAGAGGAGGGAAAGTTTCTCATGAAAGGCTTCTAGAAACCCAAGCTCCTCTTCATACTCGAGAAAAAGCCTCTCCCTTTTCTTTTCCTGACCCATCTGTCAGGAAGAACAAACGAGAACAACAAAAAAATGAAAAGAGAATGGGAAAGGGTCTTTTTCTCTTTTCGGTTTTTCGGGGGTTTTTTTTTGCTTTGTTTTTCTGGATCCAAAGCAGTCAACACCAATTTCAATTTTAATCGCATTCATAATATTATTAATAACAATAACAAATTTTCATTGCCCCAGGGGGCATTTCGTACTTTGAGTAATCTGGCGCAAAGTCGTGTCTGAACTGCCAGTATACACACACAATCGCTGGGAATCACACCCATCCGTATTCACCACGGACACCACACTTGAGACCCTCCTCGCATGGCGGTTCTCTTCGCTCAAAGGGGGGGAGGGAATGGGGAGACGAGTTCGGACGTTCCACCCAATCACCAAACCATCACTAGTCCCTCCCCAAACTTCGTTTTGGAAAACTTGAGACAAACAAATCAAAAAGGAGTCCCCCTCCACCTTGACAGTCGACAGCAGTCTGGGCTTGGCGCTGGGATCCTCCAGATCGGGTTCCCAGATGAAAATGCTTGTCCCGTCATAAGTCCACACCTCTATTCTCTCACAGGAAGGTCCATCTTGCTGCAGCTTGCACCCTGCCTTTTCTTTTGTGCGGTCCAGATCAACAACTTCAAAGCACCGAATGTGTGTGGACAGGAGGTTTTCAAGGGACCACATGAATTGAGGGATGTCAAAGAAGAGACGGTCCATCGAAGAAGGTTCGCTGTCTTCTCTTTTTTGGGATTTGATTTCAGAGCTGAGAGAAGTAGAATGAGAAAGGAGGGGAGAAGAATGAAACGAAAAAGAACGAGAGGGGGACTGGGGAGTAGGATGAGAAGCAGAGCCATGAGACTGAGATCGAGGTTGGTTCGGGGTGTTTGGTGTGGGGAATAGGGGGCTCTTTGGGTCAGGAGGGATGACAACAATCACAGAATTCCCAACAACAACGCACAACTGGCCATTGTACAGCCTCTTCATCCCACAGACATAGGATTGGAACCTCTTTTCGACATGTGCAACATCAACACTGATGCAGCGGAGGGGATCGATTCGCTGTGACTGATGGAGCCCGTGTTCATCTTGTTCCGAAAATATCTGCCACTCAACAAGACGTGGAGAGCTCGTCAGAGCCCAGACGGAGTGATACAAGGGGGCAAGAGAAACAATCTTGACGGGGGTCCCATCCAGAGAGCTCGAACTGGAGTCTCGCAAAAGATGAGGGGCGTCGATTGACGCAACTCGGATAAGGGTTCCAGAATAGGATCGCAGCAGTTGGTTGATCGTTAGCAGCCAAGCGTCGATTCCGGGTGAAGAGGATTCGGGGGCAAATTTCATCACAATTTCTTTTCCGTCTTGGCCTAAAATTTTGAGCGAGGATCGAGTAGGGTCTTTCGTGACTTTTGTTCCCTTTGTAAGCAAAAACGATCCCACCTCTGGCCCGTACTCACGGTTTTCATAAAAGGAGATTCGCCCAGACTCCAGCGTCGCCCACACTTCTGTGGTCCGGTATTGAATCCACGTCATCTTGTACAACAAAACATGCCCTCGAATTTGGCAAATATCAAGAGCATCCTCGAGGGTTTGGGGGGCAGGTCTCCAGACACAAATGCTTGAGTCGTCCGCACCGCTCCACATGACCCACTTCGAAGACTGGAACGCAATTGCAGAGACCGACCCTTTGTGGCTTTCCTCCTGTGAACACACAAGAAACCCACACAAGGGAGGGGAAGGAGAATCTTTGCTGTTCTTCTGCTCCAACAAAAAGGCGGGGCCTGTATTGTGTGTTTGGTGGTCTTGATAAATTCCAACAGTACCATCTCCAAACCCAATCCACAGAATTGACCCAACTTGAGCCATGCAAGTGACTTTTTTTGGCGATTGCAGGGGCCGCTGCACCATGACCACCGGAGAATTTTTTGGTATGTTTGGCAATTGGAGAGGGATTTTCACAACTTCCCATTTTAAGCTATCTTCCCGGCTGCTCAACAACGGTGAAACAACAGAGGAAGGTGCGGGGAGAGAGGAGAGAGGGGCGTCAGGTGTGAGTTTGGCCATTCGGGGAGCAAGCTCTTTCATGAGGCTCTTCAAGCGATGATGCACGATGTGGATTTTAGGGCGTTGTTTGGGAACAGGGTGCCAGCAGTCTCTCATCAAGCTTAAATATTCTTTGGGACACGACCTCTCCACTTCTGCAGGGATAGAGGGGCGATTGCCTTTTTCAATGAAATATGACAGCATCAACTCCCCCTCCAAATCTTCTGAAAACGGGTGGAGCTGCATCAACAGCTCCCACAGGATGATTCCAACCCCATAAACATCAGCTTCTGTGCTGTACCCTTTTCCCCCAATAACTTCAGGAGCTGCCCAGGTGGCTGTTAAATTTTCGAGTTGATGCCCCTCTGCCACTCGAACTCGGTCTGGGCCGAACAGATGAACAGACAAGCCCAGGTCCCCAACTTTGGCAAGCGGCGTCGTGATGAATTCATCAGTTCCCCGATCAATTCCAACGGGGGAGCGGACAAGAAAGATGTTGGGGGACTTGATGTCTCGGTGAAGGAGAGGAGGGTTAAGGGAGTGCATGAAGGCAATCCCACTGACAATGTCAGAGGCGATTTTGAGGCGGAGCAGCCAATCCATGCTGAGGACTTCCTTTGCGTGTTTGCTGGACTGCTGCTGGATCTCGTGGGAGAGGGCGAAGATTTTGTCATAGTTCTCTTTGGTGTGAAATTCGTAGATGTCAAGTATGGCATGATTCACAAGCTCCACCTTCCCAAAAATCTCTTCTTTTAGCATTTTCTTTTCGCTTTCAGAGTGACGAGGGAGCAGGTCCACGAAATGAACCCATTTTTCAAAATCGTGGGGGATCTGAGAGAAAAGGGAGCCAGATATCTCGGAGAGGGGGGGGATGGGCAAGGGCTTTGGGTGTTTTGAAGGAACGGACTGGTACAGCGCATCAGCTGAGTGGTACTTTCCAATCATGTCAGCAAGTTTTTCAATTTTGAGATGAGCCTTGAGACCCAAGTGGTTGATTGTGTCGTAAAGTGTCTCACCCCCAAGGAATTCCATAATTATTGCCGTTTTAGATTTAGGCTCTTTTTGGGTTTTCAAAGGAAGACAGACGCCAAGGAGTTGCACAATATTTGGGTGGGTTACACATGACATAGCATAAACTTCAACTTGCAGCTCTTCCAAAAGTTTCCCGGCTGTTTTATCGCTTTCTGAGAGGTCCCGATCGAGAACCTTCATAGCCACCATTTGCGGTGACCCCACGGAAGGCAAGTTCCAAGGCGAGTATGGAGACGAGGAAGAAGAGGGACACGAGGATGATGAGGGCATAGTTAACTCCCCAGCCATCACTCGACCATAAGATCCCCTACCAAGCTCCTCACCAACTTTTATCCAGTCCCATGAAAGAATGAGAGGAGAATCAAACAAGAAATCAGGAACCAAGACATCCATTCGAATGTCATGACCGATGGAACACTTCACACTCACCCTCCTCTCTGCCATGAAACCGTATAATTCACTCAACAGAAAGTGGCAACTTTCCGGTGAGTAGTCTGTGTGCTCGCTTTCTCCCCATCGCCACCACTTCACAAGCTCATCGCAGGTGAACGCCCGGGACTTTGGCTCAAAATCCTCATGGTTCCTTCCAACCATCTTCTCGTAGGACGGGACATCAAAATGACCAAGGGGACATCCCACAATCACCGTAAATGCAACGTTGTAGAACTCTGTCAGCATGTTTTGGGTTGCTTTGAACAACATCCTCATCCACCTCGCACCAACATCGATCTTCGTTGCTGTCACTTCCAATTCGAGACAAAGCTGCCCAATCGCTCTTATCATCCCACACGCACCATCTTCTGGGGTGTCGTGGAAAAATGAAATGACACAGCCTTGTTGCCAGCAGACATCAACAACACCCAGCTCCATCATTTGGACAGTCACCATCGGGACAACTGCAACAGGGACACCAACTCGCTCTTCCATCACAAACAGCCTCTTTAACCTTGTCCCCCATCCCTGGTTTTGGATTGAGCCGAGGGAACCATCTGGAGGACTCTCTGGGAGAAGAGCGGGGACAAAGAAAGCATGCTCGTTCATAGAAAAGCGAAGGGGAAAGATTATATAAAGCTGCTCCAGGAGAAGCAGCATCCCTTGGTGGTATTGTTTTGGGTAAAGAAATTGGTCTCGCCAAAGATGTTTCAAAACAACGTCAAGGTAGATGATCCCTATTTTGAGATTGGTTAGTTGTGAGTCTCATCACTCTCGCTTCAATGTTTCAGGTTCAAACCTCTTCTGGACGTAGAAAATGATTTTTTCGTCGTAATGAAAGTAGACATCAATTTGGCCAACCACTGCGGCTGCAACACAACCAACATCAAAAGGTCCCCTTTGTCTTTCACAAGTGTGACAGCCCCCAATTGATCCAGGACTCTCAAGATCTCTTTCCTTTTCTCCCTGGTCCTCAAAGCTTCAATCCCCGCTGCCTCGCCCTCGCCTTCCAAAAATTCTTCGACTTCGCGATAGGTTGCAACAGGGCCGACTTGTTGAGACAATCTTTCAATAGCCATCTGACCAACCTCCAAATAAGCAGGCACCTGCAATTCAACTCGTTTTGCGACCTCTTCGAGTACTTCTCGCAAATTCTGGGTTGACATGGCCCCCAATCGATTGGGGGTTCCACTCAGGGGAACCCACTTTTCGTACACAATGTTCCCAAATGTGTCCCGAAGCATTCCGTGCACCGCATCCCCCACAGGGAAGTTTTTGCAATGCTTCTGGAGCTGAGGGGCACGATCAGCATGAGTACCAATCACCAAAACGATTGCACCCGAGGCTTTCTTCGAGATAAGAGATCGAATCCAGAATGAAAGCTCAGAAACAGAATGTCGAACAGAATCCGTGAGCCGAAACAAAACAGCGTACACACAGTAGCCACTCAAAAATAGCTGGTGGGTGATGCGATAAACCCTGTGCCCACCAAAGTCCCAGGTGACGAAAGTTGTCGACCCCAGATCCAGTTTCCCAAGGTCGATCCCATCGGTGCTGAGGGTGTTAAAACACAACTCCAAAAAAGGAGATGAATTCATCTCAAAACTCCACCCACTTCGAGGGGTTGGATTAAGTTCTCGCAAGCAACGAATCATAGTTGTCTTCCCAACTCCCGGACCACCCATCACCATCAACCTCATCTCATTGAGGGGCTTGAGCTCCCCCCTCAGTTTAGACTGAGCAAAAGAGATGATATCTTTTGGGTTTTTGCTCGCTCCATACACTTTTTCCAAACCTCTCCACTCGTCGCAAGGATCAAACAAAATAATCTTTGTCACCAAGGGATCGAGGTAACCCAAAGGCGCGGGGACAGATTTCAGGAATGGGTTTCGTCGAAAGTCAATAATAGTAACGTTTTTCCAATGGGAGTCAAATGGCAGAATAGAGCTGATTCGTGAATCTATTTTCCAGCCTCTCATGTCAATTTTTCCGTCCTGTGAATTTCGTTTTAGTAAAGCAGATCCGAGAGAAATAATAAAAAAGTCTACCTTTGGGGGCTGCGCGAGAAGTTTGGGTATGCGTTCTGAAATCCCAAGAGAGAGATCAAGATCTTCACGGGTGGCTTGGTCGAGGGGATTTTTGTTCAAACTTGAGGGAGCAAGTTGGGAAAGGGCAACAGAAGGGGAAAGAAAAAAGAAACGAACTTTAGGGTCGTGAGAGTTGTGTTCCAGTCCAGTGATCCAATCATATCCCTAGCTGGGTTGGTGGTGATTGCATTATGACACAGACTAAATAAAAAGGTCAGAAGGAGTTTTGACAAAGCTTGGGGGGGAAATAAAGACAAAACTTGATTGATATCAAAGAAGTGTTCTTTCTAATGAGCTTTGACACCGCTGAAGCACCCGATGTGCCAATTTCATTCCATTGGAGTCTATTGTGAGAAAAAAAAGTTGAGAAAGATGGGAGAATCAAGGAAAGAATGGAACAAAAAAAATGAACCCAAGCTGAGTGAGACTGGTGTTCATAAGAAGAGCTTCACAAATCGCAATGCATCCCTTTGATTTTACAGAATTCAATGGGATCCTGGAGGGGAAATCATTCAGATGGTGAACGAAAAAAAGTTGAGAATAAAAAATGTAGGAAATAAGGAAATGAAAACAAACAACAAGGTCTCCAATAAAGAATTCGCGAGTCCATGTGCTAAACTAATTGCCCCCTCCGAACCCAGTTTATTCCAACCCATGCTGTGCAAAAATAGGTGAGAAAAAGGGAGAAAAAAGAGGAAGGGAAAAAATAAACTTGAGATATCGCAGTGGAGAAAGAGGTAGACTGTGGGAGAACGATTCTATGCCTTTTGGTCCAATCTCGCAGGCTTGGACACTTATTGTTTTGGGGGGTAAGATGAAGGGGAAATGCAACAATAAGCAGAAAGAGGGATTACAGACTCGAGATAAGTGAGAGATTGGCTCACTCGAAGACAATTTGCGAACGAAGCAAGCCCAGCATCTCCAAATTCATTTGATTTCAAGCTGGCATTGGCAAAAAAAAAAATGATGAATAAAAAAGGAAGGGGGGGTGAAAGATGATCCTAGCCACTCTAAATAACAATATTAAAAAAGAGTCATACTCCATCGAAGCAAGGGAAGGGTGCTCACAAAGAACTTTCCCCAACAAAGCCGCTCCCTCTGCGCCAATTCTCAATGATACACACCTAAAGGAAAAGGGTGAGGAACGAGAGGAACGAGAGGAACACAGACACGAGAGGAACGAGAGGAAGACAGAAATTGTGAAGAAAAGAAGGATACTAACGCCAATTCTTTGATATAATAGGCCTTTTTGAGGCATTTGGAGAGAATGGCTGCCCCCTCTGTGTGGAGCTTTCTGCTGTTCTTGAAAGTCTTCAGCCTGGGAAAGAACTTATGAGAAAAAATATACCCTCGAAAGCATCCAAAAAAACACTCACTTCCAGGTTGCGGAGCAGGGATTGACGTCTAGTGCTCGGAAAAGCTCTTTTTCATCGCTTTCCCAAGTCTTGGAATTGATGCCAAAAAGAGGCTCTCTCCCTTTTTCTTCCTCCCTTTCTTTCTCCTTCCTCTCTCTTTGTTCTTCCTCTTCTCTCTCTTCTTCCTCTTCTCTCTCTATATTTTTTCCTCTCTTTTCTCTTTCTTGTCTTTTTTCTCTTTCCTTTCCTTTTTCCTCTTCTCTCTGTGTGCCTTTCTCTTCCTTTACTATTTCTTCTCTCTTTTCTTCTCCCTCTTCTCTTTCCTCTTCTTTTTCTTTCCCTCCTTTCTTTTTTGTTCCCTCTTGTTTTTCTTTCTCTTCTCTTTGTTCCTTTTCTGCATCTGTTTCCTTTTCTTTTTCTTTTTCTTTTCCCCCATTCTCTTCCCCCTCCTCTCTCACCCCGTCCCAAAAGAAAAGAGAAGCGGGCGCCCTCCTTTTTGTTGCCCTCCAATCCACCCCATCCATCCCAATAGTGATTTGTGTTTTTTTTAGAGTTTTTTTTTCTGTTTGTGTTTTTGAAAACACAAACAGAAAAAAAAACTCTTGTTTTTCTTTCTCCTTTTCTTTCTTGTTTCTCTTTCTCTTTCAATCTTTTTCCTCTTAACTTTCTTTCTCTCCCTTCTTGGTCAGAATTTCCCTACTTTTTTTTGTCTTTTGGTTTTTCTTTTTCTTTCTGTACTGGTGTTAATTTATTTTTTCTGATTTTTGCATTTTTTGTTGTTACTATTATTTATGATGTACAAATTCATTTCTTTCTTGCTATTTTTTCTCGACCTTCAGGGAACCCCCCATATCAACAGGGTTTGTATATTCGTATCCAGTCAAAGCGACTTCCACCTCCTCTTTCTTAAAGATATACTCGTACCTTTCGAGAATAAAAGGGTTAAAGAAAGATGGGATATTTTCCAAAGGCAAATGAAGGCAAGAAAAAGAAACCTCGATCCAGGGCAGGCATGCTTCAATCCGAGCTCCTTTTTGTTTAGCTTGATGAATCTCTCCAGATTGTCACAAACTGTTCCTCCTCCCCCAGTCAATCGAATATGAGAAACACCGCCCCCAACCTTCTTCTTCATCGAGAGTGCGTAATTTCCTAAACCTTCTTGGTGCTGGGTTCCCGAGAACCGTACCAAAAAGCACCCCGCTATTATGGCTTGGTTAGACTGCAAAAAAAGAAGAGACAGAGAAAAGAGAGGTGAAAAACCTTTTTTCTGTCTGCTAAGAAGCTTCACAGCTTCATCTTTCCCAATGTCCCCATGAAAAAAAGGCTTCTCACACATGCAAGCAATCCTCTCAACAATATCTTGCCCTTTGGGCTCTAAAGGCCCAAAGAAGGACAGGCATTTGTTAAAGCTCTCCAATGTCACCATGTCACCCATCACCGCATGAAGACACTCCATTCCAATCTCATTTGTAACCACACGAAAGTTCTTCATGAAGTGTTGCTGGAAGAGATCAAAGGCAACCTCATCTAGATCTGAAAAATTTGCAGACCAGAATTCTCTCCCAAGAGGGTCACTTTGAAGGGGGGGAGAAAGAAAGGAAACAAAAGAAGTCAATGAAAAGAAAGAAAACAAAAGAAAAAGAAAAAAGAAAAGAAAAGAAAAGAAAAGAAAAGAAAAGAAAAGAATAGAAAAGGGGGGATGGGGAGGCTAAAAGTTAAATGTAAAGAAAAAAATCTGTCGTACAAAACAGAAGCCTCAATGATGGACAGACGAATCTCAGGGAGAATAGAAGAGAAAGGCGGTCGCTCATCTGAGATTTTCGTCAACCAAGGGAAAAGGGTGAAAGTTAATCAAAAGGAGTGAACCTGGGGTGGCACTCCAGCAACGCTCAATCAAATTTTTCAGGCGAGGAGTGCAAGATTCAGGTATTGCTGGCCTTTCCTGTTTTTTTCCGACTTTGTTTACAATTAGAGCACCATTCATCCCCTTCCATGGAACCTCACAAGTTAAAATCTCCCACAGGACCTAAAAAAAACCGTCAAAAAAGAGCAATGAAATCTACAGAGCAAGCTCGAGAACAAACCACGCCAAAAGAATAGACATCACATTTTGCAGTAAACTCTTCTCCTCGAAAAACTTCGGGAGAAACCCAAGGAGTTGAACCCAAAAACGGACCACCCGAGTTTCCTGTGCTAAAGTTAGCAAACAGAAAGGGGGAGAGAAAGAGGAAGAGGCGATCAAAAAAAAAAAAAACCTTCCCGAGATGGCGATTTGTTAATTTGAGAAATTCCAAAATCAGCAACTTTCAGCGTCCCATTTTTATCAACCTGAAAAGAGAAGAATGGGCAAGAGGGCGATAAAGAAGAAAAGGAAAGAAAGTGGTACCAAAAGGTTCAACGCCTTCAAATCGCGGTGCAACACTGTACTATTGGGGCGGTGGAGATAAGCCATCCCCAAGCAAGCATCAGCTGCATACTTCAGTCTTTTTCGAAGAGGGGGAGGTGAACTTTGTGAATGCAAAAGAGAGAAGAGGCTCGCTGCCATCAGCTCTGTCACTACGACAGATATGAGATAAAAGAAGAAAAGAAGAAGAAAAAGAGGGGGGGTGTACCAATTGCGAGATTCCCAACTTCAACACAGACCCCAATGAGGAGGAGCACATTGGGATGGTGGAGTTTGCTCAGGATTTTAATTTCGTTGACGAGGTCATCTAAAACCGATTGCTCAACTTCTTGGCGATGGAATTTTTTGATGGCAACTAAAAGGAAAATCTTGAGGAAATCAAAGCAAAACATAAATCTCTTGACAAACCTTCTTTTCCATAAAGCTTTCCCCTGTACACAGCGGCAAAGCTTCCCTCACCAACGAGGTCCTCCTAAGGAAGAATCACTTTCAGTCAACAAAGCCAAAACATTTCATACTCTTTTTCAATTGGTCTCTCACCCTCCCCCCCACCCCCCACCCCAACCGCACCTTTTCATATTTTAGGTCTTTGTGATCGATCAAATAAGAATCGTCCACATTTCCTTTCAGTTTGTGTTTCTTTTCACCTTTTCCTTCCTTCTCCCTTTCTTTCCCTTTCCCTGTTGTGGTTTTTGCGCGTTCCCTTCCTTTTCCCTTCTTGTCGGACTTTTTTTTTTCAGATTTTCGTTCAGGCTTTCTTTCAGTTCTTCCTTCAGATTTTCTTTCTGGCTTTGTTTCAGACTTTGGTTCGGACTTTGGTTCAGAACCATTGACTGCCTTTTCTTTTCCCTTTTTCTCGGAACTCTTCTCGGGCTTCTTCTTCCTCTTTTTGGACTCTCTTTCTGACTTTGGTTCGGACTTTGGTTCGGACTTTGGTTCAGACTTTGGTTCGGACTTTGGTTCAGACTTTGGTTCAGAACCATTGGTTGACATGTCTTTTCCCTTTTCTTCTGAATCGTCCGGCATTACAGAGGGAAAGGGGAAGGGGACGGAGCAAGTGGTTTCTGGGGCAGCGGGCTCTTTCGCCCAATTTAAGCTTTAGGGCGCTATTTCACTCCGAGCCAGTGGATCATTCCTTCCAATCCAAAAGAAATTTTTTCCATGAAAATGGGATTGATTGTTTCACATTTTCATTGAAAAAAAAAATTAGTGAACGCCCCATAAACACAATTCGCCAATTCCAAGCACCATTCTCTCTCAATTTTACCGGGGAACAAATCAGCATCATTTTTAGTTCAAAACTTTTCAAAAATTTGAAATCATCTCATCTCAAGGTCACCCAGCGATCCTGCTGTCTTTGACCAACAGAATCTCCATGTTTTTCTTCATTGCCCTGATATCCGCAGAAAACCTAACTCAATTTTTCTTGTCAAGAAGGAAAAAATTTCATCTGTAAACAAGAAACAGGAAAGAGAATCTCAAAAAAACCGACAGTCCACACAAAACAATGGTACGTTATCCCTCGGATCGTTCGGATCGTTCGAATCGCTTGTGTCGCTGGCATGTCTTGAACTTTTTTCTTTTTCTGTTTCTTTTCTTCTCCCTCTTCTTCTCCCCCTCATTGCCTCCTTTTCCACTCTCTCTTGGACTTGTCTTCGTTTCTCTTTTTCTTGGAGAATTTTAATCCAAAAAAACAGGGTTTGGGATTATCAAAACTCAATTTATTTTTAGCCTCCTCTAGGTCCTGGGACCAAGCAACCTTAAACACACATAGGCCTCAAGCACATCCTTCAGCTTCAACATCACTGCTTTAAACACCCCCTCCCTCTTCACATACACTCTCACCTGTTCCTGCTTCCTTGTGACTCTGGAACATCCCAGCCTCATTCACCCTCACCACTACAAGAGGTCTTCCCCCCACCCCATTTTGAAAGAGATCCCACACCCTTGCCACCTCGTTCTCCTTGGTATAACTAGGATGACTGTGATCGGCCTCATCAAATTCAAGGATAGAGAACAAGTCCTTACCCACATTGTAGAAGAAAAGAAGAGGTATTTTCTGATTTCGAGAGACAAAAGACTTCTTCATGTCCCCATATTGAGGTGAGTACGCATACTTCACCGGTACCTTCCCAAACATCTACTCCCCAAAAAATCAGAATTTCTTTTCAGGTTTGCTGGGAGCAAACCCTGGGAAGTCAGGTAAGAAAATGCGACTGAAACATTGCGCAAGGGGTGCTTTCTCGAATTCTTAAGGACCTTCGTCAAGTTGAAAAGGTAACTTACGAGATTGTTGGTTTTTCGTGCTTCTCACACGGGGCTTGAGTGGTGCGATTTTTCTCTTGAATTTCGATTTTACTGTGAAATACAAGAAGGGAATTGATCCTGTCCAGTACTGGACTACCTCTCCCGCCTCTATGAGGAGCCAAAGGGAGAAGGAGAAAATGATGTAAAAGATAAGAACTCATTATTCAGAGCCCCGTGGAAGTTTGGCTGAGAGGCCTTTCATTGATTCAACCAGATAATGCATTGTTGTTGTTGTTGTTGTTGTTGTTGTTGTTGTTGTTGTTGTTGTTGTTGTTGTTGTTGTTGTTGTTGTTGTTGTTGTTGTTGTTGTTGTTGTTGTTGTTGTTGTTGTTGTTGTTGTTGTTGTTATTGTTGTTGTTGTTATTGTTGTTGTTGTTGTTGTTGTTGTTTCAAACTTATTGTCCTTATTGTCTCACAGGATGGTTTTATGGAGATAATCAAATTCACAGAATGTCAACAAAAATGGAAACCCATTTTACTGTCTCTGGTAGTCCGGGCTGTGTTAGGGTGCTGCCGAGGAGTTGTCTTCTCCGCCCTCAACAAGACAAAGCCCTTCGACCTTTACCTCTTTGCCCTGTTCGTACACCCCGAAAAATTTGAACTGGACCCAAGAGGCGAACTGTGTTCCTCAATTTTCGTCCTCTTCATCTCTTCGATGCAGAACCAGGGCCGGTTCAACAAATCCACAGATTTCCTGGGTTCAGTTGGGAATTGGAACCTTCTTTTCCTTTTGCTCGTAGTTGGCACTATTGCATGGCTTTTTTCTCTCCCACCCTTCTCGACACTGCAATCTCTCGTGTTGGCTTATCTCATGACCTGTCTCGAATTTGTTTTTGTGTGTGTTTTGGGGATCCCATTTGCGCTTTGGGGCCGACTTTGCATTTGGCTTTGTTTCGTGCAAAAAGAAAAAGAATGAGTTTGAACCAGCTGATAACCCAATCCTTTCAACTCCAATCTCTTCTTCGAATTTTAATCAATCCCAAGAAATGAAAACAAACCTTACCACTCTTTTTAAAACTTTCTTTTTATTTGTTTATCCATCTTTAATGACTTTCACACAAACAAAGTTTTGAAATCCAACATGAGAAACCATGAAAACTCATTTTATTACCCCAAAAAAGAGTGATTTAAGCTGTTGCACTATGTTTTGAATCATTTTCTTACTTTACGTTTTAGAAGCATTTTAGAAGCATTTTATGAACCATTTTGAGCGTCTTGAGAGTGATTTCCAAACATTGGACCAAACCAGCCAGTTCACCACATGACTCTGGGAGGGTTCTTGGATTCTTTTGGCCATGGATTTCTTTTGTTTCCTTCGTTGTTTTTTGGCTTCTCCCAGGAACATTATGATTTGTGTGTTTATATGTGTTCATATGCCACGGGGATTTGTTGGGCGGGGATGGCAGGTTTTTGGGCTTTGGGCTTTGATTCGCGCTTTCTTTTGTTGTGTTTCTGACTTTTTGTTCCTCCACAAAAAAGTCCACAAAACGATCTCCAGTTTTTTCCCAGATTTTTATGTCCTTTTCCCGAAAGCAGTCGGTCGTTTGATGCAAGAAAATGGGACTGCTGTTTGGGTGATCTTTGTGTCGTTCTGTCTGGTTATTGTCTTTGCTTTTTATTTGCTGGCCCATCCAGAGGAATTTGCTTCTCCGAAATCTTCGTCCTTCCCCCGTCGAAAGCCGAAAAGAAAAAAAAGAAAAAGAAAACAACATGAAAAAAATGAAAAAGAAAAAAATAACACAAAGTTTTTTTCCTCGCCTGGATGAAAACATGCAACAATGTTCTGTTTCTTGAAAAATATCCGTTGACGTCCATTTGGGTTTTTGAATTTTGTTTGTTTCTTTCTTGCGTGTGGCAGCATGGCCCAGAAACATGCGTCCATGGTTTTGGCCCAAAGCACCAATACCGTGGTTTCTCATGTCTCCAATGTCATTCAACAAAAGGGGTTCAAGGAGGAAGAGGTGTGGGGTGGGACTGTCGACTTATATGTTGCTCTCGCTCCTTTCCAAACGGAGCTCAAGAAACTCAGCGAAGGCCACAGCGGGACAATCAAAATCAACCTCCCTCTCCTTGAAGAAATACCAGGAACCAGGTCGAAAATTTACAAGGTTTGGGCGAAATCGAGTACGAGGGAAATTTTGCAAACAATCTGCAAAAAGCTTGGGTTGGCGCAAAACGATCAGAGATTCTTGATTTCGACGCTGGGAGGGTTTGTGTTGGATGAGAGGGAAAACATAGGAGCGTATGGGTTTGGGACCCTTTTTCTTTCTTGGGAACTGAATCTGCAAGTCGTCTCGCTTTCGCAGCTCTTTGGGGCCTCGCTTCCCTCAACTTTCACGAGACAAGTCCACACAGACACGCCCCACATCATCGTGCATACTGTCCAGGCAATCAAAATGAGTGGAAAACTAAGCTCAACACTCTTCAGCTCCCCGTGTACGAAAGTGAAAGTCATTCATCTGAAGAAGCAGTTCGAAAACTGGAACGGTGAAGGCCTTAACCTCCTCTCTGAAGATGTCAATGACCTCGCCTCCCTTCTTCTCCTCTACCTCGCCCAAACCCCGACCCCTCTTTTCCCAAAATCCTTCAGGAAATTGATCCCCTTCGAAAAAGACCCCACCGCCAAAGAAGAAGAAGACGAACTCATCACCAAAATCGTTGAATGCCTCAAAATCGCCAGCCCCCTTGAGAACGAGCTGGTTCGTTATTTCTTGGAGTTTCTTTCTGTGGTCCATCGAACAGGGGGAGTTCCGGTGGAGAAGTTGGCAGAGATTTTGGCGTCGAGGTTGTTCCTTCCAATTGAAGCGAGGAAGAAGCTTCATGCGGCCAAGTCCAAAACGCAGTCAAACATCGGTTTAGTCAGACGTCGATTTGGGGGCGATGGAGAAAAGAAGGAGGGGGTGCAGGAGGGGAAGGAAGGGAAGGAAGAAGGGAAGGAAGAAAGAAAGGAAGAACAGAAGGAAGAAGGGAAGGAAGAAGGGAAGGAAGAAGGGAAGGAAGAAGGGAAGGAAGAAGGGAAAGGAGAAGGGAAGGAAGGGAAAGAGGGGGGAGGGAAGGAGAAGGGGAAAAAGAAGAGGGAGGCCAGAGGAGCCTCGCCTAAGAAGGGCAGGAAAGGCAAGAAGAAGAGGGACATCAAGGGGGCAGGGAGCAGCTCAATGGAATTGCCCCATAAGTTGGAGAGAAGATCTGGGGCCAAATCTGGGAAATCTGAGACCGAATTGGAGAAGATGAAAAGTTCAGATGAAAAAAAAGAGATCAAGCGAATTGGGTCTTCTCTTTCTCCGAGGGGGACTTCTGGTTTGGTTTTCCCCCCCCTCCCTTTATCATTCTTTCCTTCCCTAATTTTCAACAGAAAAAACAGCTTTGCGTTCTTCTCGAAGCGGCACTGTTGTCGCTGGTGGGTGGACGAGGACCCAGGCCTCTGCTGTAGCAGATGCTCAGGCTGGTAGAAAATTAGAGCGAGCTGATACAATGGAGCTTATTCAAGTATGGAATATTTATCTTTTCTTATTTCCTCACTTCTCTCTCTCGAACAGAATGGCCCTCTCTCTCTTTCTTTCTCTTTTAAAAACCTTTTTCTTGTTCATATTTCCTCTTTCCTTTTCCAACACAGGCATTTACGAACTTGGACCAAATCGAAACCCTTGTAAAGGACTTTTCAAAACTTCTCTCTTTCCTCATTGCCCACTTTCCCAGAATCTTCCCGAACCACAAAAATGAACCCTTCACTCTCCTCACGGGCCTTGATTACCTCGAACTCCGCAAAGAAGATCTTGAAGCAAACACCACCAAGCCCTCTACCCCCAGGGGCCAGACCGATCTCGCCTCTCCCAGAAGAGAGCCCTCATTAGCGTCCCTGGACAAAAAAATGAAAACTAAGCAAATTGATGTTCTGATGGAGGGGTTTGAGACGGCATTGCGGGATCGGGACGCGGTAATTGAGACCCTCACTACAAAGATGTCTGAGCAAGACAATCGTTTATCGGAGTGTGATTCCCGTTTGGCAATGCTAATTGATGAGTTGAAGGCTAAAGAGGAGGAGATTTCAATGTTGGAGGAGAGGGTGGTCGAGAGGGATGATCGGATTTTGGAGTTGGAGGGGGACTTGGATAGTTCTGTTGAGGAAAAGAAGCGCGTTTCTGATGAGT
The DNA here is from genome assembly GCA_002151225.1 of Paramoeba pemaquidensis. Taxonomy (NCBI): domain Eukaryota; phylum Discosea; class Flabellinia; order Dactylopodida; family Paramoebidae; genus Paramoeba; species Paramoeba pemaquidensis. The sequence continues at coordinate 22,833 of MUHK01001195.1, forward strand.
TGGAGGCGTGTGAGAGGGCTTTGGGTAAAGTGAGTGACGAGCTCGTGGAGAAGATCGAAAACTTGGCGAAGTCCGAGGAACTTCGGTCTTCGGAGAGGATTGCTTTTGAGAATGAAAGAGCCGAATTGGAAGGGTTACTATTATTATTATTATTTTCCTGATAGGTTGTTGGTTTGGTTTCTCTTTCTAACTTCTTCTTTCAGAGCATTGGAGGAATCAGAACAAGAAAATGTAGATTTGAGAGAAGAAAAAGACTCTCTTACTACCCAAAAAGTGAGTTTAGAATCTCAACTGACTTCCTTGCAAGAAGCCCTCCAATCGGCCGCCGAAGCTCACAAGGTTTTTCACCACCATTTTTTTGGGGGTACACAAAAGAACATGCTTTCTCACTTCTCTTTTCAAACCAAATTTAAAACAGAAAGAGGCTACTTCTTTATCAGCAGAAATTGTCAAGCTCCAGGGCAATTTGATCGAGAAAGAGAAGATGTTGATGGAAAGCGCAGCAACCGACCAAGCGATGAGACATCTGATGGAAACTAGCCATGCTCAAATTGAAGAACTTCGAGAAGAAATCTCCAACTTCAAATCGTTAGCCCACTTTTTATTTCTCTTTTTTCTTCCTTTCATTTCATTTCTTTACTCACGAATTCTACCACAGTCAAAATAAAGGGCTGCAAGAAGAGCTCCAAAAAACTCTAAAAGCTCTCGTTCAGGCGAAAGAAGAGAGCGAAAAAGCAATTGATTCTCTCAATAAGGAACAAGCTCGAAAGACTCAAGTATTTCTTCTTTTTCTTCTCTTTCTACTTGCTTTTCTTAGTCTTGTTGTGTTCTTTTCTCATTTTCCCCTCCTCTCCCCCTCCCCATTTTCTCCCCCACTTTTTTTTAGCAATGGGAAAGCGAGAAAAAAGTGATGAATAGAGAACACGATCGTGCAATTGAGGAAGTAAAAAGAGAGGTCGCTTCCAGACAGAATGTGATTGATAACTTTGAGAAACAAACAGAGGGTCTTCGGACTCAAGCAAAGGAGAATGCTGAACGCGCAAATGCTGCACAACTAAGGTTTGATTGGTTTTCAGTTTTCTTTCGTTTTTTTTTGTTTCCGTTCTTTTTTCATTTGTCCATATTTTTGTTTTTTCCACAATTTCCCAACCAAAACAAAACAAAACAAAACAAAACAAAAGACTCGACGACCATTTAATTGCGCTCAAAGCGGAGAGAAGAAAATGTGCTGAATCAGAGAGAAAAAATTGGACCATGAAAAACGAACACAACGATGTTGTTCGTCGATTAAAAAAAGAGATCAGTTTGGGGAAGGTTTGCAAGAAGATTACGTTCTTTCTTTTATCCCTTCTCTGTCTCCTCCCTGCTTTCCCCTTTCTTTCCGTTTTTCTCATTCAATACAATCAGAAAGAACAAGGTATTTTGAAAGAAAAACTTGAGGTATTGATGGCAGGCTCTTCGTCCTCTTCTGCCCCCACTCCTTCTGTCTCCTCCTCTTCTACAAGTGGAGAGCCACCTGCCCCACCACCTCCCTCTGGTGTGTTAAAAGAGGAAGAGAAGAAAATGAGATATTGATTGATTGATTTTTTTTCGTTTCAGATTTGGAGGCGAAAGATGAGCCTGCTCCGAAGTCTGCTCTATCAACGGCTGGATTGGCATCATTGCTTTCAGCACAAAAGAAGTTTCTTTCTCCTTTCTTTCTCCTTTCTTTCTCCTTCTCCCTCCCTCCCTTCTCACAGTACCTCCTTCCAGCAAACTCCAAAAAGTCGAAGAAACCGAAAACGAGCAACCTCCCTCCTCCTCTGGAGGAACCATTCTGGCTTCGTTGGCCCAAAGGTTTCAGACTATTCGGTTGTTGGAAAGTGAGGATCTGCGAAACGAAGAAGAGGATGAATTTGAGTCCGATTTTGCGGAGGGGGACGAGGACGATGACGATTTTTACTAGACTTAAATGTTTGGGTTATTTTGGGGGTGTTGGACGTCTTGTTTTTTGTGATGGTAATTTGGGGGTTGGAGCGGAGATTGTTTTTGTTTGAAGAAGGGGAGAAAGTATTTATGTTGGTCAGATAAAGGAGTTTAAAAGGTGCTTTTTTATTTACAAATCATTGAAAAAGATGGTGATCACAGTGATCAACACAAGCTCGCAGAATAAAAGGAATAGGGGCCGCTAATCCCATAAAACCCAAGGAACTGGGAGAGGACTTTAGTTGAAAATTGTTTGTTGGAGGAATTATTAGTTGTTTTTTGTTCATTTGGATCCTACCTCAATGTCAATATTTCGGTGATCTCCTGACGGTCGTATGAGTTTTACGTGTACGTACATCCCACTTCTCGGGATATTGAGCCTCTGTACAGTTGGTTGGCTATTCTCTCATCTTTTTTCCTGTTGTTTCCCTCTGTTCCTTTCCCATGATCTCTTCCCTTTTTTTTCTTTTCTTTTCTTCTCTTTTCTTTTCTTTTACCTGGACGATACAATTTGTTTGTTGGAGAGAAAAGAAAGCAGCAGGATCCTCCTCTGCCAATTCCTCGCCTGTTATTTGCTGTTGTTAATCCTGTCAAAGTGATAGTAGCTGATGACAAACCTTTCTCTTTCTTTTTTTTGAGGAATAAATGATAATCTTCTGAGGTAAATCCATCAAAATGGGTGGTCTCTGATATGTCCGGTTTCTCTGCAGAGGCAGAAATGGAAGTGGGGAGGTCGAACGAGAGAGAGGGCCGTCCAAGAGAGAGAGAGAGGGCCGTTCAAGAGAGAGAGAGAGAGAGAGAGAGAGAGAGAGAGAGAGAGAGNAAGAAAAAGAAAAAGAAAAAGAAAAAGAAAAAGAGAAAGAGAAAGAGAAAAGAGAAAGAGAAAGAGAAAGAGAAAGAGAAAGAGAAAGAGAAAGAGAAAGAGAAAGAGAGAAAGAGAAAGAGAAAGAGAAAGAGAAAGAGAAAGAGAAAGAGAAAAAGAAAAAGAAGAATGAGGCAAAGATCGACAAAAAAAAGAGAGAGAGGAACCTCTTGAAATAAAAATCATTCCATCTCGAATTGGAGAAGAAAATCTAAGAATGGAGTTGGAGAGAAAAAACCTTAGAAAACCTCATAGCCACCCACTCTGTCCCTCTTTACAAACCCACTTGTTGGAGCTTTTACCGTAAAGTGAGAGAGACAAAAAAAAGGTCCCCCCCCCCTCTTTCCCTTTTCCTCTTCTCCCCCCTTCCTCCCTTCCCGCCCTCCTTTCCTCCCCTCTTTTTTTTGCCCCTCTTTTCCTTTTTCTCTATCTCTTTCTTCTTTTTCTCGATCCCACTTGAACACTAAGTTGATGTTTTTGTTTTTGGCTGTACAATAAACAGAATTGGAGTTGTTCAGTACGTTTTCTGCTCTGGAGAGGGGTTAATGACGCCGACGCAAAGAGAGAGAACAACATGGAAAGAGAACCGATAAAGGGCAGAATGCTCTCCTCCGTCTGAAGAAATCAGTTGAAGCTTTAGCAAATTGGCGCAAGGGTGTTGTTGTTCACTCCACATCCCCAACAACAGGAAAAAAGAGGCGGATTGCAATAATTGTTTAATAAATGTATCTTTTCAATTTTTTTAATCAAGACAGCGTTTTTTTGCAAAAATTGGTTTTTTTGTTTTGTGTTTTGGTTAGAAAAACATGTCATCATCCGAATCTGAATCAAATCCGGACTGAAATCCATCATCATTGTCACAGCGCACATCCTCCGTTTCGAGCTGTCGAATCGTTTGGAAACGAGCAGCTAGAGATTCAAGTAAGTCATTCCCCGATGGGTATTTTTTCTCTTTTTTTTCGTCTTTTCCTTGCGATAGTTTCCTAGGAGGGAGGTGAGGACTCTCTCTCTCTCTCTCTCTCTCTCTCTCTCTCTCTCTCTCTCTCTCTCACAGGGATCTCAGCAATGATGTGCTACAACCCTTTTTTTCATTTAATTACCAACACATATCTTGATTACCACAGGTATCTCTCGCTTCTCTCTGTATTTGGGGAGATTCAAAATCTCTTCCACTTTTCTTTTCCTTCTCCCCACCCACTCACTCATGTTCATTCCACCAGAAACCCCCCTTGGAATGAACATATGGAACACCTTGGTTTTATGCAAAATACAGCCCCATTTCAACTGTGGGGAGGAGGTAGGGGGGAGTTGGGTGGGNCCAAGAGGCTCTCTCTCTCTCTCTCTCTCTCTCTCTCTCTCTCTCTCTCTCTCTCTCTCTCTCTCTCTTGAACGGCCATCTCTCTCTCTTTCTCTATCATTCCCTCCCCCTTTTTTTTTGGCGCATACAATTTTTGGGATAACAACATTGAAGAGTCCAATAAGCTGGCACCGAAGGACCCTGAAAGAAAGTAAGAACAAAGGAAACATCATAACAATAAAAGCAAAAAATAACTCTCTGGCTTATTTTCCTTCATTGCTCGGTAAGTGGTTCTCCCCCCTCTCGCTGTGAGTCCATCATTGCCCATTCCTCGAGCCGTGAGACGCGATGTTTGGGGAGGGGGGGCAGAGAAGATTGCTATCTGAGCTTTCAATGATTCCTCCGAGTTCTATTAACAGAGGAAAGAGGAAATGAGGAAATGAAAGAGAAAGAGACAAAGAGACAAAGAGAAAGAGAAAGAAAGAGAAAGAGAAAGAGAAAGAGAAAGAGAAAGAGAAAGAGAAAGAGAAAGAGCAAGAGAAAGAGAAGGGGAAACTTTGAGAATCATGACTTCCTTTTTTAACTTGCGAATATCCTCTGCATGACTTTTTTGGAGCATCCAATTTTTTCTACAAGTGAGAGAATAAGAAAAAAGAAAAAAGAAAAAAGAAAAAAGAAAAAAGAAAATAAAATGCCTTTCTGCCTCGGCACATTTTTTGCGCTCTGATCCGAGAGTGGAAAGGTGCGACTCTAATCTGGAAGGAATGGTAAGATGAAGGTAAAGACAACCAAAGGCATTGAAAGAAAGAAAAAGGCAAGGCAAGGCAAGGGAAAGGGAAAACGAAAGGACAAAGGGAAAGAAAAAGGAAAAATAACTGGAGCACAGCATCGCTCATTTTTCGCTCAGCCTGCTGGGTTTTGGTTTCCATAGCCCCGTTTTTTTCTTCCAACACGAGAGTTTTTCGCTTCAAATCCATTTTTTCATTGGCTTGATATTCGATTTCTTTCTGGTGCTCGCGTCTTGTCGCCTGCAGCTCATTGAGAAGTCTCTAAATGGAAATGAGAGGAAAGGAGGGAAGCGGCATGGGAGGGAAAACAAAACCATTTCTTTTGCTTGCCACTTCGATTGCAACTGAGCCAAATTTGCCTCATGCTCTTCTTTGGATTTTTGGCTTTTCTCTATCTCTTCTTCGAATTTTTGTTCACCTTCTTGGTTTTGTCTGAAAAAATGAAATTGGAGAGAGGGAGTGTGAGAGACAGAGCGGGGGGAGGGAGGGTGGGAGAGAACTGTTTCAAAAGACTGTTTTCTTTTCGAAGATTCGAGAGCTGATCTTGCAAGTCAGATAGAACTTTCTTCATCTCTTGGCCTAGCTCTGCGTTTTCGAGCAGCATTTCATCTTTCTTTCCCAATTGGTTTTGCGCTGTGTTCAGCTTCTCGTTCAGTAACCCAATTTCTTTCTAGGATAAAGTGTCAGTAATTTCAGTTTTTTTTTTTTTTTTCAGAGGAATCAAACCGATCGACTTTCCAACGATTCTTGAAGAAATTCATTTTTCGATTGAGAGCAGTGCAGCGTCGAGACTGTGGCGCTCAGTTTTTCTGAAGTCTCGGAAGTTGCTTGTTCTGCGATCTGAAGAAAGCTGGAATAGATTGTGAGAAAAATACCCCCAATAGAGACATTGCAAATATCAAGAAGAAACCTTTTAAGTTCTTTGATGGTTGTCTCGGTTTTCTCCTTGAAACGCTTGTGCCCATACTCAGCCTCCTCCAACTTACTATTCATGCCCTTCACCTCCCTCTCCAGCTCTGCAATCTTCCCAAGCTGAGTCTGAACAACCCCTTCTTCCTTCTTCCTCTTTTCCTCCTCACTCCGAAGCTGAGATTCTAACTCACACCCCCTTTCCTCCAACTTTTGGGCCTTCTCCTCCAAACCAAGCACAGAAAGCTCCTTCCCCTTCACCTCTTCATGTAAGTATTCCGATTTTACTTTCCAATTGCCCAATTCAGCAATCAACCCGTCAATATCACTCTCCCTCTCCCGCACCCTCAATTCCAGTAAACGCCTCTCCTCTTCTAAAGTACCAAACAAAACATACCCACGGGTTGTCGCCTCGTTTCCAAAAAAGCGCAACGGTCTAGCAAGGTCTGGTTGGAGGACATCGGGGTAGTAAAGAACTAAAAATTCCAATAGATTTTCTAGCTCACCCACTTCTTGTTGAGTGAAGGGTGTGCCAGCAGATCTCTGGGGGGTGAAGATTAGGATAAAAAAAATCATGAGGAGGATGACTGGGAAAAAGAACCTGTCCTCCTCTTCTTTTCTTTTCCCTCTTGTGTGGCGATGGGCTGCCCCCGCTGCCGCCGGTTGGAAGAGCGAGGTGAGGGATAGGGATAGGCGATGCAGTCGCTGCTTCTTCTGCCGCCTTCAACTGGTGTCGCTCTGCAGAAGAGAAGAAGACACGTGTAGCGAACCCCTTCACCAACGTTTTGGAGTCTAGGTCGGTTTTGTTGAGGAGCAAATATAAAAAATCTAGGAAATAGCGCGCTGATTCTTTCTCAAAAGCCGTCCCATCGCCGAACGCATTTCGCACTCTGCCGGCCAAGTTGAGCAACTCTTCGTCGTTCATGGCCTCCCAGGCACCAACCACCCCAGGCCCCGAAATCAGAGATCTCACGGACTTGGGGAAAATGGGACCTGGGAGATGGGCCAAATAGAGCATCAGCAACGCCACCAACTCATTCACGGGAGCGCTGGTTGTGATGTGGAGGTTCCCAAAATAGTCCAGCTGCTTTTTCAATTGGAGGACTGTTTCCTTGGAGAATTGGCCTGCCATTGGATCGAAGATCTTCTCGTCGTCTCTTCGCTTGATCTCCTCAATGACCTTCACAAAGAAGTCTCGGTTTTCAATTTTGTCCTTTTCTTTTGAGTCAAACAGAGTCGACAATGGGATTCCAAACAGAGGCTTGGTCGGCTTTTTGAGGGCCACTTTGAGTTCCCAAGAAGGGAAAATGGTTCCCAACCCAAAGGATCCAAGGCACTCTTTTTCGTCCAAAATATACCCTCCCAGGGTAGTGACTGCAAGGTCGGTAGAGTTCTGGAAGAAAGATCGCAGGACCTCTCGGATGTGAGTTGTTGAGTGGACTTTGCAGTTCTTGCATGCTTCTTGAGCCTTCATTTTCCCTCTCTGGTCCCAAGAGGTGAGCTTGGAGCGACAGAAATTCATAAAGAGAGCCGATCAAAAGTAAAAAAAAAACCTTGGTGGATAAGGCAGCCAATTGAGGAGGGAGGTGGAATTTGACAACCAAATCCTCTTTAGATGTGAGACTGCTCATCTGTCGGAGTTCTGTACCAGGAAAGTGTGAGAGAGGTGGTGATCGAAACAAAGAGAAAAGCCAAACCGGAACGAAATGGTAGAAGGGCCTGGAAAAAAGCGTGTGTGCCAGTCCAGACGTCTTCTTGATTTAAGTCTTGCAGTGCATCTTTTAAGTGGGATGGGAGTCCCTCTCGCTCCGATGGGAGACGTTCGGGGGAGGATGGGGGAGCTTTCTGGGTGCTCATTCAAAAAAAAAAAAGAGAGAAAACAAACAAAAAAACAACACTTTATTTCTCAGCCATTTTTGGCCAAAAGAAAACGGTCACCAACAACCTTTTTTGCGGTTGTAAAATCGTGCGAATGGGAATCCGTGGAGTTGGCTACAAAGAATCCGATTTTTCCCACTTGCTGAATTTCCCAAACCCCATCCCCATCGGTGGGGGCGAGGGACACTTTTCATTCTTTTTCTTTCTTCCAAAAGAAATCTAGAGAATGAAGAGAACTCGCTCGTCTGCAAAAGAGAAAGAGGAACCCAAAGAGAAGGAGAAATTGGAGGGGGATCCTTTGTCTGAGGATGATTTGGAAAAGGACTTCTTGAATCGATTTACTGGCAAGGAAAAAATTGGTGAAGGGACCTATGGCGTTGTCTATCGGGTTTGGTCCCTTCGAACTTCACGGAGGTTTCCTTTTTCTCAAAAAAAAAACCCCTAGGCGCTCAATCGAGAAACAAACGAGACAATTGCCATTAAAAAAATTCGTCTGGAAACCGAAGAAGGTGTTCCATCAACTGCCATCAGGTTCTTCCACATCACGTTTTTCAACTCCTCTCCAGAGAGAGTTTTCCCCTCACCAGCGTTTGTAGAGAAATATCCCTCCTGAAAGAAGTTTGTCGTCACGAAAATATTGTCCAGTTCGCTGCTTATTGAGTTTTCCTCTTTTTCCAAATCATGATCCTCATTTCCCCTCTAGCCTTCATGATGTTATTCATCGAGAGTTGAAGCTTTATTTGGTGTTTGAATACCTTCCCAATGATTTGAAGGTTGGAAGGGGAGCTCCAAATTGTTGGTTTTTCTTTTTTCTTCTCACGACCCTAGACCTACATGGACAGCGTCCCCCAAGTTCCCATGAAGCAAATACGGACCTGGACCTATCATATACTTTCTGGTCTTCATTACTGCCACAAACATCGAGTCTTGCATCGAGGTAGAATTTTTTCTCAAAACCTTCCACTTTTTTCTGGCTAACGACCTGCAAGACCTCAAGCCACAGAATCTCTTGATCGATTCCAAGGGAACATTAAAGCTTGGCGATTTTGGTCTTGCTCGTGTTTTTGGTGTTCCCTTGAAAGAATATACACATGAGGTGGTCACTCTTTGGTATCGAGCACCAGAAATTCTGTTGGGTTTGATAATTTCCCTTTCTGCTTGAAAAAAAACCGTAATGACCTTGGCAAACATTTTACCTAGGTTGCAACCAGTATTCAACATCCGTTGATGTTTGGTCAGTCGGCTGCATCTTTGCTGAAATGATTCTGAAGGCTCCTCTTTTCAAAGGAGATTGCGAGATAGGCCAACTTTACAAGATATTCCAGTTCCAAAATTCTTTTTTGTTTTTGTTTTTTTTTTTTTTTTGACTTTTTTTGTTGCAGAATTTTTGGGACCCCAACAGATCGCATGTGGCCAGGAGTCTCAAAGCTCCCAGAGTATCGCCCGTTTTTCCCTCATTGGAGCCCTCAAACCTTAAAAACATCGAAAATGAAACCACTCGATCCTATTGGAGTGGAACTAATGAACGTGTGTGGTGTTGTTTGTTATGTTTTCCCCCCTTCCATCTCACATTTTTTTTTCTCACAGGGTCTTCTTCGTTATCCCCCCACAAGAAGGTTCACCGTAAGACAAGCTCTTCTCCACCCTTGGTTTGATTCCCTCTTTTCATCTCGAGGGGAAGGCCAAAAATAAATTATAATTTTAATTCACGCATCAAAAAATTTTCCGAGAGGAAAAAACCGTCAAAAGTTGTCGAAATTTTACATTTTCATCTTTTTCTTTTGCGGGTCCATGAGCGAGGTGGGGAAAGGAAAGGAGCCAGGGCGAGCGCTCTTTCTTGTAACTGTTACCGGGGTGGTGATTATCTCTTCCCTTGCGTTTTCCACGGGTGTGATCTACTCGTTTGATCCCAAAGCGAGCCTCCTCCTTTTTTATGGCACCGACCCCGATCCGCGAGTCCATTTTTGCCGACCATGGGGCCTGCTGGACAACAAAAAGGGTGCCTTTGTTCAAAGCACATATTGGCTTGCTTCTTGTATCTTCCTCCTGACCTTTTTCTTCCACTGTGACCCGATCTTTCGCTCGTCTCGACTTGATTCGGTGCAAAAAAAGTACGTATCCATGATGGGGAGTTGCGTCAGCTTGTTCACTCTCCTCACATACATTTTTTTGTTGGTCGATGAGAGGGATATCTGTAACGAGCTAGGACTTCCTCTCCAGTTGATCCGATTTGCACTGTGGACAGTGTCAACGCCCTCTTTGATCTTTTTGATTTCCCTCTTGTCTGGGAGAATGAACACCAAGCTGGTGTTCATCGCGATGGTGACGGACGTTGTGATGATTCTCCTTGGTCTTCGAGCCAGGATGTTTGGGAGCGATTTTTTGTTTCACTTCTCCATGGGGTGCTTCTGTTACATCGTGGTGATGTGGGCAATGTACAATCTGTTTGAGGAGGCAAGATGCTGCTCGGTTCTGGCGAATGACCAGAAGATGATTGTTTTGCTCAGAAATCTCACCTTTTTAGTGTGGCTTCTCTTCCCCGTCGCAGAGCTGGCAAGATCCCTCCTCTGGGTGGATGTGCTCATCTCTGAGTCCCTCTTCACTTTCGCTGACCTGTCAGCCAAGTGCGCGTACTCTTATGTGCTGGTTCGAGGGAACTTCTTTGTGATCGACGAGCTTTCTGCTGCACGAGACATTTTCGAGGAGGAGGTGATGACCGATCTCGAGCGCTCCCGGAACTCCATGCAACTCGCTCACCAGATTTTCAAACTGGCGAAGGAGGACCGGGCTCAAGGCGAGAATTTGCACCACTCTCTTCTTGCGAAGATGTCCCACGAGCTCCGAACCCCACTCAACAGTGTCATCGGGTACAACGAGCTCCTTCTTGATGCTGTGGAACCTGACAAAAAGGATTTGGTGCACAACTCCCTCTCCTCTGCAAAGGCTCTGCTTCATGTGATCGATCAAATTCTCCTCCGCTCCAACATGCAGGTCATGGGCCCGGAAGAGAAACGTCTTTCCCTCGAGAGCACCAAGTTCGTATTGAGTGATCTCCTTGACGAAGTGGTGGAAATCCTCAGCCCAAAAGTGAAGGAGAGCGGGGTCTGTTTGATCATGCAGGTGGACCCTTCCATTCTTCAAGCAACTTTCAGTGGCGACCTGTACCAACTTCGACTTGTCTTTCTCACCCTCCTTGCCAATGCCATCAAGTTCCTCAAACACGATAAAGACCGTGCTTTTGCTCTCCTACGAGTGAAGCCCATTTCCCCTCCTCTTGAAGGCAAGTCTTGCCTCGTCTCGTTTGAAATCTCTGACAATGGAATCGGGTTTCCTGGGGGGCTTGGACCTGACAAGAAATTGTCCTTGCCCTCTTCTCCTTCTGGCTCTGGGTTGGGGATTGCAAGATCTCGTTTGGAAAATTTGGGTGGAGAGCTATCGTGTTTTTCTACTCCCGGGGAAGGATCTGTGACAAGTTTCTCTCTTACATTGAGTTCTGTGGAGGGGCTTCCTGTTGTTATCGAAGAGAACAAGCTTTCTGGGGAAGTGGATTTTGTTGTCTTTACCTACATTCAAGAACTGGCCCCTGTGATTGAGCAGCACATCAAGTTGTCAGGGTTCACTTCCATCTCTTCAGTTGTCTGTGCAGTGGAGGGGGGCTGGGAGGAGCAGTTTATGAGGATATCCGAGGCCTGTTTGGCGAGTGGGAAGATTGTTGTTCTCATTGCAGAGCTCTCTGCTCTCGAACGGTACATGTTTAGTCCTGAGCTTCAAGTGCTTTTCACCCATGCAAACTTAGAGATAACTGTTCTCTCTGATCTCCCGCAGACAAGCAAGAGGAGGGCTCGTGTTGAAGAGTGTTTGGGAAAGCGGGGGGCTGTGTTTGTTCCTCGATCGTTTAAGTCAGCTTCTTTTATGGAAAATTTGAGGGCGTTGAATGACCGCATTCGGCAGACTTTGAAGGGTAGTAAGTCTTTTACTTCCTCAGAAGATGAGACAGTGGCAACTCTCTTGGTAGAAGATAACGAGATGAACATCAAGGTTTGTTTTTGCGTTCCCACATTTTTTTCTTTGTCATTGCCTATTTGTCTTTGTATTTTTTTGGGAACTTTCCCCTTTTTTACCTTCCCACCAAAGGTCACATCTCTCATGCTCCAACGAATTGGTGTTGACATCGACGTGGCTAGAAATGGACTTGAATCCATCGAATGCCTCCTCTCTGGAAAAAGGTATGATATCGTTCTCATGGATTTGAACATGCCAGTCATGGATGGAGTCGAGGCAACAAAAAAGATAAGGCAATTAGAAGAAAGTGGACAAATTCCCAAGAAGAACGTTATAATTGCACTCACTGCTGTTTCACTGTTGGAGGTGAAGAAGATGTGTTTGGAGGTGGGGATGGATGGGTTCTTGACCAAGCCAATTTCGGTGAAGGAGCTTCGTCGAATATTTCGGAAAGTGAAGGGGTAGAAAAGGGGAGGCAGGTTGGGAGTGGGTGAAGCAATGGAATGGGGATTAAATTTATTTTTATTTTTTTTACAAATTGTACAAACTCTCGACTTATCAGCAATACGAAAAAATCCCCACGAAACCAACCTATCTTAGGGGCCATCGTCCAAAATATGGCCGGTTGACTCAATTTTTAGATCCCCAAATCTGAGCTTAACGAATTGGGCTTGCTCCTTGGTGATTCGGCTGACATGGATTCGTTTTAGGGAAGGTGTAACACCGGGAGGAAAGAGTTTGGTGAGGGTGGTAATGAGCTCGTTTGTGTTAATGTTTGTTTTCTGTTTTAGGGGGGAAAGAAAATCAATTAACAACAAAAGAAGAGAAAGACAGCACCTCATCCCACCTGAAGGAGTAGTGTTTCCAAAACAGGACAAGAAGAGAGCACTTCGGCGATGGAAGAAACAGTCACTGCTGGACAACGCTGGAGGTTAAGAAGGAGGAGGGAAGGGCAGTTGGCAGCCACCGCAGAGAGAGCGAGAAAACCTAAAGGAGACGAGTGGAAGAAGGGGGAGTGAGGGGGGTGGAAGAGAGAGAAAAAAAAACAAAACAAAAAAAAAAAAACCAATAGCTGAATCACGAAACACCAACCGCTCCACAGACGAGCAGAAAGGGATTAAATGAGCCAAGAGTTGATCTAATTAGGAAAGAAAGAGAAGGGAGGGAGTATTAGTGAAAGTAAGATGACATTAACAACCCACCAACCACCCCCACCTGTCTCAGCGTCCCGAAAATTCGATAAATCAACAGAAGTTAATTCATGAAATTCACGCCCAAGCATTTTCAACAAAGGCACACAAACAAGTTCAGGGGGAGGAGGGGGAGNGGCTGGGGGGGAGGGAGGAGGAGGATTGAGGGAGGAGAGGAGAGGGAGCAGGGGAGGTGGGGAGAACAGGGCGGAGCCAGGATTTGTCGGGTTTAGTGGGAGGAGAGGAGGAGAGGGAGAGAGAGGGGGAGGTATGGTTGAGGAGGGAGAAGGAAAGGGAAGGGGAGGAGATAGCGGTGGGGAGGGAGGTATTAGGGAGGGAAGTGAAAGAAGAGAGGGGGAAAGAAGAGGACGAAGAGGAAGGAGTAGTTAGTGGAGCAGAAGGTAAAGGAGGGGGAGGAGAAGAAAGAGGAGGGGAAGATGGCGACGCTAAAAAAGATGGAGAGGGAGAACGAGGAGAAGGAGGAGCAGGAGGAGCAGGAGGAGCAGGAGGAGCAGGAGGGGCAGGAGACAAAGAAGAAGAAGAAATAGAAGAGCTTGAATTGAAAGACGCCAACGATGAAGAAGTAAAAAAAGAAGAAATAGAAGAAGCCAAAGGCCGAGTCCAAAACGGAATAAACAACTCGGGCCTCACTCTCCTGCTCCCCACACTCACCACCAATAAGGACAAAAGATCTGTCTTATTTGTTTTTAGCGACAAACTCTGCGTTTCTAGCGCTCTAATGTACTTCTCGAGGAAGTCAGAGCATTTTTTGTATGGTTTTTGCTCCAATTTTTTCTCTTTCTCTCGTTTGGCTCGGAGGGAGGAGAGGATTGATTCTCTTTTTTGTGATTTGTCGGAGTTGGTGGCGGTGGGGGAGTCTGATTCTTGAATTTCTTTTTGTCTCTCTTTTTGTCTTTCTTTTCCTTTTTCTCGTTCTTTTTCTCGTTCTCGCTCTTTTTCTTTTCCTTTTTCTTTTCCTTTTTCCTTTTCTTTTTCCTTTTCTCTTTCTTTTTCCTTTTCCTTTTCTTTTCTCTTCTCCTTTCCTTTCTTCCTCCTCTTCTCTTTCTCCATTTCGTCCTCCCTTTCGATACTCCCCTTCTTCCCTCCCTTCCTCGCCCTCTTCCCCCCCCTCCTCCACTTTCCCCCCGACCCCTTATCCTCCTCTTCTTCCCCATCCTTCCCTTCCTTCCCCTTCCCCTCCTCCTCTTCCTCCCCATCCTTCCCTTCCTTCCCTTTCCCCTCCTCCTCTCCTCCCCTCTTCCCCACCACCTCTCCTTTCCCCCCCTCCTCCCAAAGACCGTGCTTT
>MUHK01001206.1:6907-36456 GCA_002151225.1 Paramoeba pemaquidensis
TCTCTCTCTCTCTCTCTCTCTCTCTCTCTCTCTCTCTCTCTCTCTTGAACACCTCGCTGCTTTTTTATTAATCAATCTTTTTATTCTTTTCTTTTTTGTTCCAGATGCGGCTGTGATTATGAAATTGATGAAGGATAACTTGATTTTGTGGACCGCAGATTATGGAAGTGATTCAGACACAGAATCATCAGAAGGAGGATTTGACAAATCAGAAGATCGATCAGAATAATCACACCCAAACAAAAAAACAAAACAAAAAAACAACAATAACAACAAAGCAACAAAACAAAAAACTATACAAAACATCTCAAAATAGAAAGAGCAGACGCGAATGAATGTGAAAAAAGACTTGAAGAGAAGAAAGAAAGAAAGAAGAAACCAAGCAAGAAACCAAGAAACCAAGAAAGAAAGAAAGAAAGAAAGAAAAACACACCAAAGCCCAATTTTCCTTTTCCAAACTCAAACCCGAGTAAATTATGCGATTATCGCAACCTCAACCTTCTTTCAACCTTCTTTCAACCTTCCCACTCTTCTTTCAACCCCCACCAAAAGAACGAAAATAGCGGTCCCCAAAAAAAGGGCAAACAAGACAGCAAAAAATTGATTTTTTAAAAATATTTTAAAGCAAGCTTACAACTCATCAAAGTTGTACGCCTCGTCCCCCATTTCTTCAACAGCAGGCTCCGGGTATTGAACCTCCAACCCCAATCCCAACCTCAAAACATTGTTGATACGGTCAGCGAAAGCGGGTTGGTCCTCCAACTCGTAACCAGAAGATATCAAAGCAGACTCAAACAACAAGTTGGTAATCTCGACGAGCTGTCCACTTGTCTCGCCGGCAACGACACGGTTCTTCAACTCCAACACGATGGGGTGGTGGGGGTTGAGTTCAAGGGTTTTCATGCCTCTGTAGATCTTTTGCATGGACTTGTCAGGATTTCCCAAAGTCTGGGCCTTGGCCAACCTCTCCATATTTCCGGTCAAACCAAAGGCAGGAGTGGAAACAATGGAAGGAGAAGAAGTCAAACGGTCGGTCAGCCTCACTTTGGAGATCTTGATGCCAATGTTCGCCTTCACAAAAGCGATGAGAGTCTGCCAAGATTCCTCCTTCTCCAACTCTTCGACGCTCTCCTCTTCACTTTCTTCATCCTCGGGGAGCTTGACAGCTCCATCCTTGGCCACGTTCACAACGTCCTTTCCGTCAAACTTCTCGATCCCGACGTTCTCTTGGAAGATGTACTCGTCGACGGGGTCAGTCAAGAACAAGACCTCGTACCCCTTGGAGAGGAGGCGCTCGAGGAGAGGAGATTTCATCATGTTCTCCTTCTCGTCTTGGGCAGCATAGTAGTAAATTTGGTCTTGTCCCTCCTTCATTCTTGAGACGTAGCCGTCCAAGGAAGTCAAATCATCAGAGGCAGAAGATTGGAAGCGGAGGAGCTTCTCGAGGCGGCCTTTGTTGACTTCATCTTCGAGAATACCGAGCTTGATGGAGGTTCCAAAGTGCTCAAAGAACTCGAGGTATTTTTCTTCGTCGCTCTTGGCGAGATCTTGGATCATGGCGATGGCCTTGCGGATGAGCTGAAAGGGAAACCAATTGGTTAATGAAAATAATAATGATACAAATCATAAATATGCGATAATAGAGAGAGAGAAAGAGGGAGTAGAATATAAGAGAAAAGAAAGGGGGAAAGGGGGAAAGGGGGAAAGGGGGAAAGGGGGAAAGGGGGAATAAAGAAAAAAGAAAAAAAGAAAAAAAGAAAAAAGAAAAAAAGAAAAAAGAAAAAAGAAAAATGAAAAAAGAAAAAGGAAAAAAGAAAAAGGAAAAAGGAAAAAGGAAAAAGGAAAGGAAAAGAAAAAAGAAAAGAGCTCAGCAAATAAATAACATTCGTCAACAGGGAGTCTAACCCCCTCGGTAACACGGACCAAGTTATATGTTTTATTCCTCATATGCCCAAAAGAAAAGAATTTGGGGAGAAAGAGAAGGGAAAAAAAAAAAAAAAAACCTTTTTCTTCATAGCAGTCAACAATCGGTTCTTTTGCAACATCTCTCTTGAAACATTCAAAGGCAAATCATCAGAGTCCACAATACCCAAAATAAAAGTCAAATAACGAGGGAGAATCTCAGTAAAATCGTCAGTGATAAACACACGCTTCACATACAACTTCAAATCATTTTTCTTATGGTTGATATCATAGAGACCAGGAGGAGGCTTGGAGGGAATGAACAACAACCCACGGAAGTTGATATCTCCCTCAGCAGAGAAGTGCTCATGAGCAAGAGGCTCAGTGTTATCCTTGGCGAATCCCTTGTAGAAGTTGTTGTACTCTTCGTCGGTCACCTCAGAGGGCTTGCGGGACCAGAGAGGCTTCAAGTCGTTGACGCGCTCATAGTCCCAGACAATCACCTTCTCAGGCTCGGCTTCTTCGTCGTCTTCGATATCCTCGATGTCAATTTCGTCATCATCGTCATCGTCGTCGTTGTTTTCGGGGATAACTTCCTCCTCGTGAGAGGCCCACAAGAGAATGGGGAAGTCAATGAACTCAGAATATTGAGAGATAAGCCCACGGAGGCGAGATTCCGCCAAGTACTCCAAGGCCGAATCCTTGATGTGGAGGACAATGGAGGTCCCACGTCCCAAATCTTGCTTGGGGTCTTCGTACACAACAAAAGAAGATTGAGAGGAAGCATCCCAAACATATTGCTTGTCGCTCTTGTTGGACTTGGAGTGAACCTCAACCCTGTCAGCCACAAGGAAAGCAGAGTAGAAACCGACACCGAACTGACCAATGAGCCCCAAATCAGCTTCGCTGGTGGCGCTTTTGATGAAGTTGGCGGTTCCAGACTGCGCGATTGTTCCCAGATTCTTGACCAACTCATCTCTTCCCATCCCCACACCAGAATCGGTGATGGTGAGAGTCTGGGCCTCGGGGTCAGCCTTGATTTTGATGTTGAGGTGGGGGTTGGAGTCGAGAACACTCTTGTCGGTGATGGAGTTGTATCGGATCTTGTCAAGAGCATCGGACGCGTTTGAAATCAACTCGCGAAGGAAAATCTCAGCTTCCGAATACAAAGAGTTGATGATGATGCCCATCAACTTGTTGACCTCAGCCTCAAAGGAGTGGTTTTCGCGGGTTGCTTCGATCACTTTGAGCTCCTCCGCAGAGTAGGCGGTGTCAGAGGAAGCTCTCTCTTTGTGAGAAGCAGCGTCAGCATCGGTGTGGGCGTGGGCAGCCCCGAGGTTGACATCGACAAACTCCTCAGATTCCTCAGCCCAAACAGATGAGCGAGTAGAGAAGAGAGACAACAAACAGAGAGCAAAGATGAAGAACCTTCCCTCCATGGTGCTAGAATGGAGAAATCTTCAAACAAACAAACAAACAAACAAAAAAAAAAAATTCCAGCGACGCTGACAAACCACGTGGACAACACCTCTGAGTGCCACGTCACTTGTGATCAAACATGGAAATTTTTTTTTTTTTTTTTTTTTTTTTTTTTTTTTTTTTTTTTTTTTAGTCAAATCGAAAAGATCGCTTTTGGGAAGTTTGTTTTTGATTATTTTTGTTGGTCTCTTTTCTTTCATGCCTTTGCCCTTCTTTATGAAGAATGGGGTGATGATCAGTTGCTTTCTTTCTGGTCAAAGGTTTGGGTTTGGGAAAAGAAAAATGTGGTATTCTGCTTTCATCTCTTAAGTTGGAGGTAAGTTTGGAGGTAAGTCATTCTTCCCAAACCCATTTCCTCTCTCTCTTTCTCTTTCTCTCTTTCTCTCTTTCTCTCTCTCTCTCTCGAACGGAACTCTCCAATTTATTTAATTTAAAATTTTAAGCTCTCTCTTAAGAAGGGGGGTTATAACAGAAAGAAGAGTGGTTTGGGGAGGTTTTTTGGGAAAAGAAGAGTGGTTTGGGGAGGTTTGGAGCGCTTTGGGAGAGGTTGATTGGAGGGAGGGGGAGGGGGAGGGGTGATATATATATACAAAAGACGGTTCTAGCACAGATTTTCACTAACGTTCAATCAGTGCTAAAACACGTCCTTTGTCTCTATATCTCTGTCTGCTGGTGTTCTTTTTTCTTGCACGTAGTTCCCACGCAGTTGTTGCGTGTGCTGAAAACTTCTTTTAACAACAAAAAAAATAAAAACAAAAAAATTCCAAGAAATGTGCGAGAATCGCTGAGGTTGGATTTTCGATATTCTCACGGAGGTTGTACTGTTTGTGGGAAAGTTTCAAGACTTCACTTTAAAAGCGAACACAAGACGCTGTTGTAAAAGTAAAAAAATAAAAAGAGAGAGGGAGATGGAGAGACAAAGTGGAGCAGAAAAGTGGTCGAGGGACAAGGACATTATTTTCCATCAGCGATTCAAGCGATCTGTCAAAGAAATCAATTTTCTCACTATTTTATATAGAATGGTGAAAAAATTTAATCTCCAACATTATTTAACTCATTTAAAAAATCCTAACAAACAAAAACTTCAACAACAACTCAAAGAAGAGATTACTGACGGTGATCTCACAAGGTATTTCGGAAAAAGAGATTTCAAAAACATTCTCAAATATTCTGATCTTGCCAACTACAACTCAATACAACAACTTCTTCCTCGAAATAAATCATGGAAAATTATTTTGATTGAAGATAAATACAATAGTGGTCACTGGGCACTCCTCCTCCGATACAACAATACAATTGAATGGTTTAACTCATACGGAACGTTTCCCAGTGAGGAATTGGATTTTATTCCTCACCAACAAAAAGCAATGTTGAATCAAGACGTCAAACATTTAAATATACTTCTAACAAAAGCACTTCCAAAATTTCACATTATTTACAATAAGAGAAAACTACAACAACTCGAAGATGGAATTAATACTTGTGGCAAATGGATTATTCTCAGAATCATCATGATGGAAAAATATAATATGGATTTAAATCAGTTTCTCCAATTTATTGACAAACTAAAAAGACAATTCAAATTGTCCTCTGATGAATTAGTCACATTACTAATTCAAAAATAAGTGAAATTTTTTTATTCTCTAAGTAATATATATAGTATGAGCGCAGATTATTCTACAAAATTAGTAAGAGATTCAAGACTCAATGACGTTTCCGGACAACTTGAAGTTGCAGTGTCTCAAGGTGCGAACCAAAATACATACCAACAATTCATCGCAACATCGTCATCATCTTCCAATCTTTCCTTCAACATTCAACCTCCCAGTGAATCAATTGTAGTGGACAGAAATATTTTATTAAGTGCCAGAGTAAATTTTAAAATTAACATTGGTCCCAACGTCCCAGTTGGTGTAAATGTTTGGCAATATGGTCAAAGAGAAGCATTCCAAGCATTTCCTTTGAACAATTTATTTACCACAGCGACAGCAACTGTAAATAACACCAGCGTGTCAGTAAACAGCGTCGATGTCATCCCGGCTCTTCTTCACTTGATGGATGAGGAAGATCTTGCTCATTGTAAAGGAATGACACCTTACCTCATCGACCGTTATCAAAATTATTCAGACGCAATCAATGCAAACAACAACCCTTTAGCAGGATTTAAAAATGCAAGTTATAACCAACACAGATTACCCAGAGGTTCCCATCCTCTTGATGCATTAACAATAATAAGAACACCAGCCGGTGGTCCACCTACTGATAATAATCCAGTTTCTCAAAATATTGGCGATACATGGGAAATTGATGTTAGTTCTACTCTGACTGAACCTCTCTTCTTGTCTCCATTTTTATTTCACTCAAAATACAATGAGGCAGGTCTTTTGGGAATTAACACAATGAATTTTGTGTTCAATGTTGACGCACAAATGAAACGATTTTGGTCGAGTGGATTAGCAAAAACTGGTGCAGGGGGGAATGCAATTCCTTACACACTTTCACTTAACCAAGCAGATGCATTTACAAATGCAAGGATCTTTTTGAACTTCTTGACATCTCAACAAACAAACCTTCTTCCAGCAAGGAATATTGTGCCATATGTTGATTATCCAAGATATATTACATCTCAACAAAACACTAATGTTATTAATGCAGGAAATTCAGCAGATATTGTAATTAACAATATTCAACTCAATCAAATTCCTGACAGATTTGTTATTGTAGCAAGAAAGAGATTATCAGATCAGGAGGCAAGAGATGCAAATGCATTTTTTCGAATTAACACTATTTCTGTAAATTTCAACAACGCTTCGGGTCTCCTTTCAAGTGCAACCCTTCAAGATTTATGGAGAATGTCAGTCGCTAATGGCTCAAAACAATCATGGGTTGAATTTAGTGGTAAAGCACAAGTTTATGACGCAAATAGTGACAATGTACAAATATCAACATGTGGCTCAGTACTTGTTATCGATTCAAGTAGGGACCTTTCGCTCCCACCGTTCTTAAGAAATGGATCACTGGGTCAATTTCAATTCCAAATGAACATGAACGTTACAAATATTGGTAATGAGAATCTTGCACCTGAAGTGCTTGTTATTACAGCTAACAGCGGATTATTTGCGACAATAGCTGGTTCCAGTCAAGTGCAAACCGCTCTACTCAATAAAGAAATGGTTGTCGACACTTCTACTCAAGATGGTGGTGATGCTATTTCGTCTTCTGAGTACAATCGAATGCGAGGTGGTGCATTGTCTGATCACATTGCCAGTGCAATGAAACATATGCCTATCATGGCTAAAAAATACTTGTGTGGCAAATCAAGGAGCGGAGGTGATTACTATGGCAGTTCTAGATCAGGTGGTATGCCTTCTCGAAATAAATTAGATTCACTTGTAATGTAATTTTTTACACTAAAACCATTTATATTTTTTCTCTAAAGAAATAATATAAAGAATGGCGTTAACGTTAGATTATCCTTACAATCAAAATTTAGCAAAATTATTATCTCAATATACACATATGTGGGAGCCCATGCAAACAAACACGTTTATTAGACAAAGATCAGGTGGAGCTATGTATGCAATGCCTGGTTCCAGTGCAACCTACCCAATGCTCGACATGATTAGTCAGCGTATTTATGATGAAGGTAGACCTTCAAAAGGAGAAGCATTAATGAAAGTGCGACCTACAAGACCTGTTGCACCATCAACAAGAAAAAAAGGTGGTGCAAAAGCAAAGAAATTAACACAGAAACAACTTGCACATGAAATTGCACTTGCATTAAATGAAGAAATGGCAGGGGGAGCAATTGATTGGGAGCGAGTTCGGCAGATAGCAAACCCATATTTAAAAAAAGGCATTACTATGGGTCTAAATGTTGGAGTACCTGCTCTTTCAAAAGCAATAGGTCAGGCAATAGGAGGAAAAGATGGTGCTGTCATTGGCGAAATCATTGGCAAACATGCACGAGCATTAATCAAATCAAAAACAGGTTATGCACGAGAAATGGATGGAGGAAATATAAATTGGGGTAAATTGAAGAAAAAAACTAAACCATATGTTAGTGCTGGAT
The DNA here is from genome assembly GCA_002151225.1 of Paramoeba pemaquidensis. Classification (NCBI taxonomy): domain Eukaryota; phylum Discosea; class Flabellinia; order Dactylopodida; family Paramoebidae; genus Paramoeba; species Paramoeba pemaquidensis. The sequence continues at coordinate 14,361 of MUHK01001206.1, forward strand.
TAGATGCAGTTGTTCCAGGTGTAGGAGGACTGGTCGGTTCAGTTGTAGAACCAGGAGCTGGTACTGTTGTAGGAACATTAGCAGGTCAATTAGCACGTGAGGGAATTCGTCAACAAACTGGATACGGTAGATCAGGAGGTATTAATTTGAGTAAAATAAAGAAAAAAACAAAACCATATGTTAGTGCTGGATTAGATGCTGTCGTTCCAGGTGTAGGTGGATTACTTGGTTCTGTTGTAGAACCTGGAGCTGGTACTGTTGTAGGAACCTTAGCAGGTCAATTAGCACATGAGGGAATTAAACAGACAACTGGGTATGGTCGAAAATCAAAAGATGTTGGTGTGTACAAAGGTGGAGCAAAAGCAAAACCAAAAGCAAAACCACGAGCAAAAGCAAATTCTGGTGGAAGAAATAGAAGAAATGAAATTGTAAAAAGAATTATGAGAGAGAAAGGAATGTCACTTCCTCAGGCCTCGAGCTACGTTAAACAAAACAATTTGTATTAATTTTCTGATTAAATAATATAGTAAGTATGTTGGCGAGACCATATGAAGATTTAACTGGAACTGAAAGAGATAATCGAGCAAAAAAGAAAATTATTGATTATGAAAAAAAAAAACGATTCCAACAAAAGGCTAAACAAGAAGATGCAGAATTTGTAGAAAATGCAGATTTAGAGAGCAAAAAAAGCAGGTATATTGATATGAGCGACCAATATTTAGTCACACTTCAACAAACACTCGATTATTTTGGATTGTTACCTGGAGTTGGAGCTGGAGGTGGGGATGTTATAAGATTTGTTAATACTGATAGAGTGGCAAAATTTTATGACAACTATGCAAAACTTGAATACTATAATCAACAACTGAGAGATCTTATTCAGAGTATTTTAAAAGACATTCCAGTTGATGATCCATTATTAAAAAAGTTAAAAAAGAAAAATGACCAATTAATTGAACAACATTATAATTATGATAATTTTTTTCATCCACAAATTCAGGCTAATATTCCAGTAACAGACTTTAATAGGGCAAATATGACAGTTAACAAAGAAGAAATCGATGAAAGATTAAATTTAATTATAACAGAACTTAATAAATTAATTAATGACAATAATGACACAATTCTATATTTAGAATCGACACCGAGATCCGGACAAGGACGAAAAAAATACAACATTGATACTACTGAGTACATCATTCCTTCCAAATATTTGTAAAATAATTTTCTGACATTTAATTATAGTTAACTTAATGCCAGAATTGAAATTATATTTTTTAAATGATACAGCTTATCCAGATCCAACATATGAACCCCCCTTTACATTCATTGGAGATGTAAATGCATTAAAATACACAATCTTTTGTAGTGTTGACTGTGAATTCGGCTTTCAGTGGAGTGTTGATAACCAATATCAAGTTATTTCAACAGATACATATCAATTAACTGGTGGAAATGAAGAATCTATTTTGGTACCAATAACTGCTCGATATGTACAAATCTTTGTTAATAACATTGCATCAAATCCCTGTGATTTAAAGGTGCAGATTTTTTTTTTGACTAATTTTTCAGGGATTGAAGGTCCAACAGAATCAGTAGGTGATGGTGTTTCATTGGTTGATGATGACGGTAATATTAAATCATTAACATCAAATGATGGGAGTATATTAATCACTGATAATGGTGACGAGGTAAATTTAGGAGTATCTGGTGCATTTATTACTCTCGGTAGTACTGGTGGTGTATCATTAGTTTCGAATGGAGTTGGTCCGGATCTAGTCATTAAGGGTTTAACTGGATCAACTGGAATAGGAATTATTGAAAATGGTGATGGGATAACAATAGATCTAAACGCTTCCCTATCACCATATGAACAAACTGCACTTGATATTACACCAATTAATCCACCAGTAAACGCATTTGTTGCTGGTGAGAATAATTCATTTAGTAGTGCAACTTTGAGTTTAATTGGTGGTGGATCACTGAATGCAATAAATAACTCTCATAGATGCGGTATTGTTGGAGGTAATTCTCTTGAGGTAAGTTCTAATTCAACACAATCAGGTATTTTCTGTGGAAATGAACAGATTGTTACAAATGGTGCTGATAATAGTGCTATTGTTGGGGGTGATGGTAATACTGTAAATAATGCTGGGAATTGTGCTATTGTTGGAGGTGGTGATAATACAGTGCAAGATTCTAATTTAAGTTTAATCGGAGGGTCTACAAATTGTGTAATTGATGGATCAAGAACAGATGATTCAGGAATTATAGCATCTAGAGATAGTAGTGTTAATACGTCTGGTAGCGCTGGGTCTGGTGAAAATTGTTTTATTGCTGGAAGTAGTGGGTCATTTATTGGTGGAGCGAGTAATAATGCTGGTAGTGGAATAGGTATTTATTCGTCCAATGGATGCGGAGTTGTTCAAGGAGCTTATTGTACAATTGTTGGTAGTGCTGAATCTAGTTTAGGAGAGAATTGTACACATAGTGGAATTTACTCAAGTAATAATTCATCACTATCAGGTAACAGAACAGACTATTCCTCAATTTTAGCATCAGTCGATAGTACAATTGATACAAATCAGGGCTCCGGTACTGGACAAGGTTGTGTTGTTATTGGTTCTTTTGACTCACAGGTAGGAAGAAATGGTAGTGGACCTGCAGGAGCATATTGTGGTATTTACAGTTGTGCAGATAGTCGTTTAAGTGATTGGAGTCAAAATAATGCTATGATTGGATGTACAGGAGGTCATTTTACGGATAATGGAAATAGAGCATGTGTAATTGCTGGTGGAAATAATAATGAATTTGATAATGGTAAACAATCATTTATCGGAGGTGGAAATAATCATGAAATTAGAGTAAATGCTTGGGATAGTTCTATATGTGGGGGATCTACTAATTTTATAGATAATTCTAATAGGGATTTTATTGGAGGTGGTAGTGACCATTTAATTCAAGGTAGTTCAAATGATTGTTCAATTGTTGGGGGCCAAAACAATACAATTGAGGGAAGTTCAGATCAGAGCTGTATAGCGGGTGGAACGAATAATTCGATTGATGGAAATAATCTATTTATCGGTGGAGGAGCTAATGCTAATATAGATTCTAATTCTCAGGAATCTGGAGTTGTTGGTGGTGATACAAATCAAATATTAAATGCGGATAGTTCTTTCGTTGGTGGAGGAGCAACTAACACAATTCAAGGAAATTCATTTCAATGTGGTGTATTAGGTGGTACGATCGGTAATATTAATGCATCTGATCGATGTGTGATTAGTGGAGGAACAAATAATACTGTAACATCCAATTCTGTACAATCAGGAATATACAGTGGAAGTACAAATACTATCACAACAGGAACAAATTGTAATATAATAGGTGGAATAACTAACACAATTACTGATGCTGATCATTCTGGTATTATTAATTCAAATACCTGTAACATGGAGGGTACTGATACCAATGCTTCAACAATTATTGCATCACTTAACAGTACTCTTAGTGGAGACAGTGGGAATACAATAAATGGAAATAATTGTGTAATTGTTGGTTGTAATAATTGTACTATGGATCGAGCAGGTCGTTGTACTGGTCTATATAATTGTCTGAGTTGCACTCAGAATGTCAGGGGGCAATATACCGCTATGATTGCTTCATCAACTTCCACATCAACAGATTCAAACGCTACAAATTGTTTAATTGCTGGATCAGAAGATTGTAATTTCGATAACGCTAAAGAAAGTGGAATTCTTGGTTGTTTTGATAGTAGAGTGCACAATAATAGTCAGAAATCGTGTTGTGTAGCTGGTAGTATGCTTGATATCAATTCTGATAGTTTTAATTGTGCTGTTATTGGAGGAATCAATAATGACATAGATAATGATAATGACTCATGTGTCATAATCGGTGGACATGGTAATGACATATCAAATAATCGATCAAACTCAATTGTTATGGGATCTAACAATAACTGTATCAATAGTGGTTGTTTTATGTTTTCTGATGGTGCAGGAGGAACGGTGTTAACTAGTGTGTCTAATCATACATTTTTAGCTCGATGTTCTAATGGTGCAACATTCTTTACGAATACGGCAAATACAACAGGGCCATCTTTAGCACCCGGAGGGGCTGGTTGGGCGCCTCCGTGCGATCGTAACAAAAAAGAGAATATTATTAAATTAGATTACCAAGATTTTATGGATCGATTAGATTTATTTGATGTTTATCAATATAACTACAAGGGTCGTCCAAAAGAACAAATATGTTATGGTGTAATGGCTCAAGATTGGCATAGTGCATTTCCGACTGATTATAAGGAAAAAGATGTGTTAAGTATTGAAACACATGAAATGGTTGGTGTTTTAATGGCAAGTGTTAAGAATTTAAATCAGAGAGTCAAAGAATTAGAATCAAAATTAGGATTTATTTAAAGCATTATTTATTTTGTAAAAATGAATAATGATATTTTTATTGTTGACATAATCGGACAGTCCATTCACCGCATCGAGATTGATATGATGATGTATAAATAATACCATTTCTATCTCTTGATTTTGTTGTATTTTTTAATACTACACAACTGTCAGTATTTTCTTGAACTGAACAATCAGGATCTCCTGACGCCATTGCATTTGCTAAACTTTGTGCTTTTGCATAAGCACTGGCATGATCACTGTAAGGGCCATAAACCAAATCATCACAACCACAAACAACGTAGCTAGAAGACATGCTATTTATATATTATTATTAAGATAATTATTTTAGATGAGTAGACAAATATTGATAAACTGGAACACCCATTGGTTGTGGCATTAATGCATTTAAACTGGTCTGCAACAATTGCTTCTTCTTGTTTGTTAGTTTCTTACCTCCCCGCATATCATCACTCAGTTCCAAAATCATGTCTAATAGCTCTTGTTTCTTTTTTCGTGTTATAGGGTATTGTCTTGCTCTACCTCTCTTCATACCTCTTAATAATTTTAATAATTGTTTTAATTGTAATAACCTTATTCTACTTAACAGTTCTGCAAATCCTTGCCCAGTCATCTCCTTACCAATTAATTTATCTTCTGGTAATAATCGACCACTCACCAAATCACCAATACGTTCTTTGTATGGATTCCAAGATTGAGAAGGAATAACAATATCATGCTTACCTTTTTGAAAATTTTGCAAAATCGCTATTGGGTCTCTTGTCGATCGAATATCATATTGATCCTTACCTTTCTTTCTACCAGTAAGTAAATCTCCTGGTGTTGTTGGCTTTGACACTGTAATCACTTCATCAGAATTTTGTCCATATTCTTCACTTAAATATGCTCCCAAACTACTCCCCAATGTGGTTATAAAATAACCTTTTGCTTTATATTTCTTCTCAGCTTTCTTTTGCACTTGTTCAGAAATCTTAAAACGTTTGTTACTTTTGTGTTGTACAAGTAATTGAAGGTCAATAAAAGCATCATAAGCATCCGCACTACCCCTGTGCACAATAACACAATGTTTTTTTTGATCATTATAATAAACACGTACCCATTCATGTGACAATTGTCTGTCAATTTTGTAATCACCGACATCTTTAAAATCTTTCTCATGACTTGCCACAATTAACTTTTTAATCATATTCGCTGGTAGACTCCCCCCCTTTCTTCTTACCGCTGGTCTTTTCTTCACAGAAGCATTTAATAATTGATTTACCAACTGTTTATCAATATTACCTCCACTTTTGTCAGCAATTTTTTGACGTCCATACAATCGAATCTGCCCTTTCGTTCGACACTCTGCTTCTGTTCCCATTCTCTTACCTTTTCCTGGTTTTTTCGCCCCACAATATACATCTTTCAAACCTTTTTCCACTTCTTTTTTTACCTCGTTTTTTTTACTTTTCACTATTTCTTTTTTTGTTTCTAATTGTTTTTGTCGTTGTAGTTTCTTACCTTCTATCATTATTTTTTTTTCCAATTTAGCCAAATCTGCAACAGCTTGTTTCCACTCTTTTTCATATGTTTTCTGTTTAGCAGGTCGTTTTGTTGTTGTTGATTTAGATAATTTTTCATACCTTCGTACCTTTTCTTGTAATGCTCTCCATTTTTTTACTAAATCATCTCCTTGTGATGTCATTGTATATAATAAATAATGAAAAAAAAATGTAAAAGAATATTATATGAATAAGGTAATTGATATTTTAAAGATAAAGGATGTACAAAGAATAGGTAGCAGTGCAGACCCAAAAATAAAATATGCATCAGATATTGATCTGCAAGAAGTCATACAAACCGATGATTTTTTTCCAGAAATACAAACAAAATTTCAACAAAAATTTTTGAAAGCACAAAACGATCCAAACATATTCATTACCGATTTTAAATGTGGAATGTTTCGAGGGCAACCAGTACGATGGAACAAATTTACAATAAAAGACGGTTTTCAAAACATTGATGGAATTAATATAACCTTTATTTCATGCCTTCAAATGAAATCAATCATCAAGATGGACATTATTGCACTGGTCAATGGAATCTTCACAGAATTTTCAAACAATTATTATTTTACTTTCCCCAACGGCTTTTCCACAATTCCAGGCGAGAATACCAAGTTAAGTGAGGTCTTCCTATTTCAATTTCAACAGAAAATAAAACAAAAACAATATTTTAAAGCGTTAAAACGACTGTACAGTTATTTCAAACTAAAAAAAAACAAAAAAATGCAACAAACCTTAGTAGAGTTCTTTAATTCCAATGTGGGAAAGCTAAATTATCAAATCAACAATCTTCAAATTCTTGATGATGTTCTTAACAACCCCTTTCGTCAACCTAAGAAATCAGACATTATTAACAACCTCAACATAATCAAAAAGAATTTACCTATTGACCTCGATCAATCAATTGACAATATTCTCAAACGACCAACATTACAAACTATGAGAATGCCAATCCAAGATGAGATTCAACAGTTAACAGAAGTTGTAAATGAGCAAACCATGGAATTTGTTGACAAGCAAATTGATTACCAGAAATTATAATCTCAATCAATAGTATAAGATGTTTAGTTTAAATACTGAAGCACATGGCGAACCTGTAGCAATAATTGAAGACGTTAATGCATCAAAAAAGACGAGGAACTCCAAAAATAAAATCATAAACAATCCGAACGAATGTCAATTTTGTTACAAAAAGACAACAGCCTCCAACAAAGCACGACACCTACGGATTTGTCCTGTAAAAAAAGCAGGTGGTTGTCATTCAAATGGTGTTATTTATGTCAATAATAATCTTAAAACAAAAGTTAGAAACCCAATGACAGAGGTTGTTGTAAAAGAAAATGAGAGAGTTCAAATGATACCAAATAAAAAGAAAGAACGAACCATTAGTTACGTCAGTGGGCAAAGTGGGTCAGGGAAAAGTTATTTTACAAACAAACTCGCAGAAGAATATCATTCTATGTACCCCAAAAGACCCATTTACCTCTTTAGTTTACTGACAGACGACAAAAGTATCAAATGTAAACATATTAAAAGAATAAAACTTGATGAGAAATTCCTCAAAACAGACCTAAGTCTTGATAATTTCAAACGGACATTAATTATCTATGATGATGTTGATACAATAAAGAACAAACTAATTCAAGGAAAATTATTTCACATACTTGATACTTTGTTGCAATGTGGACGGCACTCAGAAACGTCTGTCGCTTATGTTTCCCATATGCCTTGTAATGGAAAAGACACCAAAATGATCCTAGCTGAGTGCAACAACATCACAATATTCCCCCAGACCCTGGGGAACAGGGCTTTACGGTATCTGTTAGGAGAGTATTTCGGCCTTGACAACAAACAAATTCAAAAAATAAAAAAATTACCAAGTCGACACGTTACCTTAGTCAGAACGTACCCAATGGTGTTATTACATGAAAAAGGAGCATTTTTGTTGAATAATTTAGATGATGAATGTGATTAAATATATTTTTACATACAAACCAAAAATATATTTAACATTTTAAGGAGCAGGAACATCAGCACCATACAAGTAATAATCTGTTCCCCCCACATTAATAATAAACCTTCTATTTAAATTAGCAAGAGCACCTGGTGGATTGTCTCCAGCACTCGGACCTTGTAAAAAGGAACCATTAACAACAGCATCATTTACCACCTTAATTTTTTGAAGTGTATAATCTTGTTGAAGTTGAGCATCACTCAATGGCATATCTTGAAAAAGATTTTGACTCATTTCTATATTCTTTGAAAAGAAAAAAAATTAATACTGTTTTTTTCGAAACAAGATTTTCAAAGAACACGAACCTCCTGATGGTAATGTAAATGGAATTAATTTTCCAATTTTCGACTTCCAGTACACTTGAATATCAATTTGACTAATTGGTTGTGATGTTGTTAATGAAATCCACCGATATTCAGCACTTGGAATGTAAAGAAGATTACCTCGGTAACTTTGTTCATCAGTCGATAAATCCGTTATTATATTAGCGAAATTGTTTCCTGGTCTGTCTAATTGAATTAAATTATTATTTTGATACAGTTTTGGATTAGACAATTGATTTACAACAATAGGCAGAGTTGAAGATGTAAAAACAAGTGAACTAACCGGAGACCATTCAGATATTGTGCTGTATTGTTGTGGTGTTTGAATAAATCGCTCTGTTTGTTGTCCAAACAACCCCTGGATGGTTTTAGAACCATTAAAGTTGTCGATCATGATCTGGTAATAAGGGGGGAAATTAGGAGGACCTAAAACAGTGCCAGTACCACTGTCAACTAAGAAACTTTTGTTAATAGGTAGAGAATTAAACATAGAATAAAGTGTAGGATTAAAATAGACCTCGATTAATGGATCTAAGGCAGTTGGTTGATTTGCTGTATTAAATAAATCGGCTCGAGAGTACAACGTTGCAGTGTTGGATGACTCATTCCACGACATAAAAGGGGGTTCTACATCTGCAAAATCTACAGGGTAAAGGAGAGGGTTGAGGAATGCATCTGCTTTTAATTTATCCATCGCTTCTGCTAATGCTGTATTAACAATTTTCAACACATGATCATAATCATAACACCAATAATATTGAGAATCTACCTGATAACCATTTGGTGTTTGACTTGGTGGTATAGGTGGTGCAACAGTGCTATCAACTGGGGTCCAAATCAATGTAGTTAATCCCAAAAATCGTTGCACGGCTCCATTATTATAAATAAGAATTAAATTATGAAGCATCGTATCTCTATCTAATGAATTTTCCTGTATTTCTGCAACATAAATTGGAAGTGAATATGTATCACATTGAAACCTTGTTATCGACATATCATAGGCATCTGCTTGATCAATTATTGGTGCTGTTCTTTGCTCGTCGAACTTAAGCTGTATCAAATTATCGGGGACTCGGTTATTAGCCAGATTTTTAATTTGAAGATCATAATAAATATACCCTGCAGAGTTCTCCACATTACTTGAAAGACTTGTCATATATATTATATAATATGATAATTATTGTGTAAAAAATATCTTATTAATTAATATATAGTAATTTACATGACACAATACACAGAGTTTGTCAAACAGTATGCTGACGACAATGCATTGTCATATAAACAAGCCATGAAGGAAGCGAAAGAAAAAGATGCTTACCAACAGTACAAGAGTCAGAAAAGTAGAACAATGGACATTTCTCTTGACACTGAAGTGGAACCGGAACCACCCTCTCCACCCAAAAAAAAAAACAAAAAAAAACCAGCTCCAGTAAAAAAAAGATTACCAGCAAAACAAAAGAAAAGAAAACCCAAAAAGTAGTCAATATTCAATTTGGTTCATTTTGGTTGCATTTTGATTAAATATAATTTTTCATTATTTGAATTCTTTTCGATAAATTGATCAAATTAATTTTTAAATTGTACCTCAATCTTTTTAAATTTATATTTTGAAGTATGCATAATAATATGGGCTTACTTACCAAGAGTTATTATGTCACGATTTCTGTACAACATTGCAGTAAACAATATGATATCATAAATAAAACTAAGCATATATTATTTGGTTTTATTTAATTATTGATCAGTATTGTCAACAACAAGTTCATAACGATCAACCAATTTAATTTCTCTTTGTGCACTATTAAATAAATATCCAAAATAAATTTTTGTTGATACACAATACACACAAATTGAATCTGGATGTTCGACAATGTACAGACCTGATTTATATTTGTTCCCAGAATCAATTTCATTTTTAAAATCATCAAAACTTATATCTTCCAGATGTTCAATATTTTCAGAGTAGTTATTTTCTAAATATTTGATAACCTCATTCACATCATCAACAGTTTGAACCAGATATCGATTGTTTTTCTCAACTTTCACCAAATGGAATGTCATAATATACTATTAGTGAGATTTTTTATTTTTTGGAAGAAAAAAATTATTGAGGTGGGTTTTAAAATGATATAAAAAAATATTCTATAATAATATAGTAGAAAAATATGACTGAAAATAATCAGAATAATGAAGTACAAAAAGAGGAAGTAGTAAAAAGAGGAAGAGGGAGACCAAGGAAAGATGCACCACCTGTGATTAAAGAGAAGAAAAAAATGGGGCGACCGCGCAAATATTCAGAAGGATATCACAATCACACCTTTGCTAAAGTTTTGGTAGATAGAAATGAATATTATAAGTTGCTTGAAATTGAAAAGAAATATTTAGATATAAAAAATAGTGTCCTTTTAGAGTGCGTTTGAAAAGTACTTAAAGAAATATTATATAATATTATATATTATAATATTATAAATGAGCACGACTATTAGTAAGAAAAAATTAAAGGAGTTATTGGAAATTCAAAAAAAGTACAAAGGCTTACAAAAAATAGCAAAGAGCAATAAAAAGGTGAAGACTGTGTTGGACAAAAATGAGCAAAAACAAAAGATTGACAAAACGATTACTAATATGAAAAGACAAACAACTAGAATCAACAATCAGATAACTAAAGTAAATAAACAATACAAACAAGCTTTACCTGATTTCCGAATAGTTAATTCTGCTTTTAAAAATACCTTAGCTATGTACAAAACAACAGAAAAACATACAACTAATGACGATCCTCAAATTTTTATAAAAAATATTAAAAGACCTACCACACGCTTTTTGAAATACAAATTAAATGATGACCCCAATCTAAAAGTTCAATCAATATTATGGGTTGAATTTGTTAACAAAAACAAAAATCCAATACAATTTCAATCAATTCCTATTGTGTCAAATACTCTTTCACTTCTTAAAACAAATGTTAATTCTCAGTTTGATGTAATGGAAAATAAAATTATTGACAGTTTCAACAAAGCAAAACAAAGAGGTACCGGTTGGGAATTTAATAAAATTGAATCTTACCAGCTTCGTGTTGCAGATTGGCAACCATTAAAAGGNAAATATTATATAATATTATATATTATAATATTATAAATGAGCACGACTATTAGTAAGAAAAAATTAAAGGAGTTATTGGAAATTCAAAAAAAGTACAAAGGCTTACAAAAAATAGCAAAGAGCAATAAAAAGGTGAAGACTGTGTTGGACAAAAATGAGCAAAAACAAAAGATTGACAAAACGATTACTAATATGAAAAGACAAACAACTAGAATCAACAATCAGATAACTAAAGTAAATAAACAATACAAACAAGCTTTACCTGATTTCCGAATAGTTAATTCTGCTTTTAAAAATACCTTAGCTATGTACAAAACAACAGAAAAACATACAACTAATGACGATCCTCAAATTTTTATAAAAAATATTAAAAGACCTACCACACGCTTTTTGAAATACAAATTAAATGATGACCCCAATCTAAAAGTTCAATCAATATTATGGGTTGAATTTGTTAACAAAAACAAAAATCCAATACAATTTCAATCAATTCCTATTGTGTCAAATACTCTTTCACTTCTTAAAACAAATGTTAATTCTCAGTTTGATGTAATGGAAAATAAAATTATTGACAGTTTCAACAAAGCAAAACAAAGAGGTACCGGTTGGGAATTTAATAAAATTGAATCTTACCAGCTTCGTGTTGCAGATTGGCAACCATTAAAAGGTTCTTCATACTGCCCACTTCCTGAAAAAATTAATGTTACAAAAGCAGTAATTAATATTAAAAACACAAAAGACAATGAATGTTTTAAATGGGCACTTATGAGAGCTGATTTTCCGAAAGTGAAAAACCCACAAAGAATAAATGATTTACAAAAAATTTGGAAAGCAAACCCTTCATTATACAATTTTGATGGAATTGAGTTCCCTGTTAAAATAAGTGACATCTCAAGATTCGAAAAACTGAATAACAAAAAAATTAATGTGTTTGAGTGTAACACAAAAGGAGATAGATCACCTGTATATCTGTCTAGCGAACCATGGAACGCAACTGATTTACTTCTTTACAATGAACACTACTCACTAATAAAAAATTTTAACAGATTACATGCAAGTCTAACCAAACATCAACATAAATTATTCGTTTGTAAGTGTTGTTGTCACGCTCATTTCTCAACACAAAAAAAATTAGATGAACATTATGAAGTTTGTAAAACCTTTGATTATACTAAGATTGTAATGCCATCAGAAAAAGATAAATACTGTAAATTTAAACATTACAACAAACAAATGAGAGTACCCTTTTCTATTCATTGTGATTTCGAGTGTCTCACTGCTCCAGTGTACAGTTGTAATAAAGAATATCAAAAAACAACAAAATATCAAAATCATGTACCTTCTCAGTTTGGTATGGTTCTTGTTTCTGACGATAAAAACTTTCAAATCGATCCAATCTTTTACACTGGTCCAAATGCTCATGAGGTTTTACTTCAAAAGTTGTCAAAACTGCAACCACAATTAGAAGAGAAATTAAAACAAAACAAAAGAATGATTATTACCAAAAAACAAGAACAAGAATTTCAAAAAGCAAATATTTGTACCATTTGTCAAAAAGAAATTAAAAATAAATCCAAAGTATTAACGAAAGAACAAGTTTACAAGTTAAAAGATAAATTTAAAACAATGAGCGAAGAAGAAAAAGAACAATTATTAAATGTTAAAGTTCGAGACCATGATCATATTACTGGCTTGTATCGAGGCCCTGCTCATGCATATTGTAATTTAACATACAAGGTGTGTCGTCACATACCTGTCATATTTCATAATTTGAAAGGCTATGATGCTCATTTCATTTTACAAAGCGCTAACAATCCCAAATTCGGATTCAAAAACATTAAATGTATTCCGTTAAACAAAGAAAAATACGTTTCCTTCTCTGTTGATAACTACAGATTCATTGACAGTTTTCAATTTATGAGTACATCATTAGAAAAATTAATTAGTAATTTAAAAAAAAGTGATGGACTTGATGCCTTCAAAATAACAAGAAAATATTTTTCAGAAGAAAAATTGCATATGATAACAAGAAAAGGTGTTTGTCCTTACGATTACCTTGATTCATTTGAAAAATTTGATGAGACATGCCTACCACCGAAGAGTGCATTCTATTCAAAACTAAATGAATGTGATATTAAAGACAGTGAGTATGAATTTGCACAACATATGTGGAAAAAATTTGATTGCAAGACAATGAAAGATTACCTCGAGCTGTATTTAAAATCAGATGTCTTATGTCAAGCAGATGTTTTTGAGGCGTTTCGATCAGTTTGTTTTAAAAATTATGGGCTTGACGCATTGCATTATTTCACTGCTCCTGGTTTGGCGTGGGATGCTCTATTCAAGAAAACTGGTGAAAAAATTGAATTAATTACAGATCTTGATAAATATATGTTCTTTGAAAAAGGAAAAAGAGGTGGTATTAGTATGATTGCCAACAGGTTAGGACAAGCCAACAATAAATACATGAAAAATTATGATAAAAACAAACCTAGTAAATTCATAGGTTATTTTGATGCAAATAATTTGTATGGTTTAGCAATGGTTCAAAAATTACCTTGTGCAAATTATCAATGGTGTGATCCGAATAATTTTGATGAAAAAACAATTACAAATTTGAAGGACAACGACGAAACTGGTTATGCTTTTGAGGTTGATCTTGCCTATCCCAAAGAATTACATGATTTACATAATGATTACCCAGTTGTATCTGAAAATATGTTAGTCAAAAAAGAGAGGCTGAGTGATTATAATAAAAAAATGTTGGAAAAAAACCAGTTGAAACACATTGAATGCACTAAACTAGTTCCGAATTTGATGGACAAGAAGAATTACATTGTTCACTACAGAAATTTGAAATTGTATTTGAGTTTGGGTTTGAAAATTACAAAGATTCATCGAGTGATGAGTTTCACACAAAAAGAATGGATGAAACCTTACATTGATTTTAACACTGAACAACGAAAAAAGAGTAAGAATGACTTTGAAAAAGATTTTTACAAGTTAATGAACAACTCTGTGTTTGGAAAAACAATGGAAGATGTGAGAAGACATAAAGACGGAAAAATTTGTATCAACGAGAAACAAAAAAACAAAGCAGTTAATAATCCAAGATTAAAAAGTTGGAGTATATGGGGAGAAGAGTATGGATTTTTTGAACTTGCAAAGAAAGAAGTTGTTTTAAACAAACCTATTCAAGTTGGGTTTACAGTTTTTGATTTATCAAAGATTACTATGTACAACTTTCATTACAATTATATTTTACCTAAGTATGGAAAGAAAGCAAAATTACTTTTCACTGATACTGATTCCTTGTGTTATGAAATAGAAACTGAAGATATGTTTGAAGATATGAAAAATGATTCACATCATTATGACCTGTCAGAGTTTTCAAAAGATTTCAAAACAAAAAGCGGTGTTCCAATGTATGACGACACAAACAAGAAAGTATTAGGAAAAATGAAATTGGAAACAAGAGATAAGGTTGCTGTTGAGTTCGTAGGGCTCAGAAGTAAACTGTATTCACTACTTTTAGATGATGGGGATGATAAGAAGGCATGTAAAGGTATTAAGAAGTGTGTTAAGGTTAACAAAATAAGACACCAGAATTATAAAGATACGTTAATGAGTGGCCAAAGCAAAAACGTTTCGCAAAGAACGATTCGTTCATATGATCATTCTGTTTTTAGTATTGAAATGGATAAAATTGCATTAAGTGCAGTAAATGATAAGAGACATATGGTTGATAATGTGTTCTCATACTCTTATGGACACTACAAGATAAATTAATTCTCATAAAATAATATAGTCAAACATGGAACCATTAGAAGAAATATTTTACGATCCAAAACAAGGATATTCCAATGCAAGGGAGCTATTTCAAAAAGCAAAAAAGAGTGGATTAAAAGTAAATTATGATGAGGTTAAGAAGTGGTATGAAGCACAACCGGTTAATCAAATATTTCGAAAACCACAAAAAGTGAGACAATACAATCGGATTCGATCACATTTTCATCAAACAGGAGAGATGCAAGCTGATTTGATGGATCTAATGAAATTCTCTAGATATAATAAAGGATATAAGTATATTTTAAATGTTATTGACATCTATTCACGATTTGTTTGGAGTTTTCCATTAAAAACCAAAAAACCTGATGAGATTGCCCCACACATTGAAAGCGTCATAAAACAAATACCAAAAGATCATTACAAATCTATTCGATACGATCAGGGAAATGAATTTAAAGGTCAGGTGTTAGATGTAATGAAAAAATATGATGTTAAAAAATTTGTCAATGACCCTGATGCTCCAAATGCGAAAAATTCTATGTCTGTTGTGGAGAGATTTAACTACACACTTTTACAAAAAATAAAAAAATACATGACAAAAAACAACACCGTTCGTTATGTTGATGTTTTACATGATATTATTAGGAACTACAATAACACTGTTCATAGTTCCATTAGACACACACCTGTTGATGTATTTTCTGGAAAAGAGTATCCAATGCAACAGGGATTAGATATAAAGAAAACAGACAAAAGAAAATTCAAGATTGGCGATTCGGTGAGAGCAATCAAAGTTCGAAAAACATTTGACAAGCGTGGTTTCGTTCCAACATTCACTATGACAGTTTACAAGATTACTGATATTAAAAACAATAAATATGTCTTAAATAATGGAAAAGGTTATTATGAAGAGGAAATAATAGGAGCAAAAGAGGGAGAGGACTTAAGTGAAATCAAAAGAAAATACAAGGAAGCTCAACAAGAAGAAAAATTAAGAAAAATCAAAAAACGAGAATTTGATACTGAAGATCTGGATAAATTCATTGTGGAGGGAAAGAGAGTTAGAAAAAAGAAAACATTTGGTGATGAATTTGTAGAAAAATAATACCTTTATTGTCATTTTACTCTTCCTCTTTCTCCTCTTCTTCCCCCTCCTCATTAGTTTCCCATTCCTCAGAATCATCATCCTTCTTCTCTTCTTTTTTCTTCTTTACAACACCATAAGCCTTCACAATTTTCTTAAACACTTCCCCGACATTCTCCTCGTTCGACTTGTCTGGGTGGTGTTGTTTCACCAGTTGACGGTAGGCCTTCTTTATCTCCTGTTGACCAATAGGTTAAAAAAAAATTAAAAATATTAAACTAAAATAAAAACCTCGAGTGTTGCATCAGGTTGAACTCCCAACACATTGTAATCCAAAAGCTTCTCCTGTGTAACCTCGTCATTGTCATCATCAATAAAATCTTCATTAAAAGAATTTTCTTCATCAGTGTCCTCAGAACCCAAAGTTTCCCCATCAATCAGCTCCCCATCGCTCCCCAACTCCTCCTCTTCTTCCTCCTCCTCTTCCTCCTCTTCTTCTTCCTCTTCTTCTTCCTCTTCTTCCTTGGTTTGTTTTTTTGCTGTAATGTGAAATGTTAGAAAGAAAAATACAAAAACAAGGGGAAAAAACTACAAACTGGGTAAATTACAAACCTGGTAAATCAGTGGTCAAAACGTCAACGTGAAACTGAGGAAATGGATAATTTTCACGACGAAACGTTTGGACTAACAAATGCGCATACTGGTAAAAGGTGGTGGTGTTTTTCTTCTTCTCGAACTCGTTGATGTGGTCAGAACAGAAGTAGCTTCCCCGTTGTCTCGGATTTTGGCACATATGTTTGGGGCGAGTGGCATTCTGAGACATCATGTTCGAGGCGCTAAAACATCGGTCCCAAATCGCAACATTTTCCCTCGGTTTCTCCCATTCGCTGATCTTCTCTTTTAACTTTTCGACTTCACATTCGAGTTCTGCAACCTTGCCGAGTTTCTCCGCTAATCTCTTCCGCAAACTTTTGGTATTTTCGTCATGGATTTTCCTCAACGTTTTCTCCTGCTTTTCAAGCTTCTTATCGTACTCTTTTCTCAACACCTTCTTTTCCTTTTCCAACCTTCTGTTAAACTCTTCTTCGGTGAACGACTTTTTCTTCTGGGGGAGGGGGATCTCGGGAGTGTCGCGGTGTTTGTTTTTCTCTTCGTCGAACTCGGGTTCTTCGTTCTTCTCTTCGCTGGACTCGGGTTCTTCTTTTGGAATGTGATTCTTCTTTTTTCTTTTGAATTGTTCAAGGGCGACAAGAAGGTTTTGGTCACGAAGTCTGGTAAAATTAATGTAAAAAACAACTTTTTGATTCAAATAAAAAAAAAAGCAAACCTCTTGTGACAATTTTTACAAATTCGAAAACCGTTCAACTGTGTTCGTACAAAGCTTTTTGCCTTGAGGAAGATACTCCTTCTTCTTGTTCTGGCAACAGTAATATCTCGTAAACAACTGGGTCCGAATATGATATGCACCATTTGTTTCATCTTTTCCCCTTTCACAAAGAGGAACAGATGCAACAGCAAGGGGATCTATTGTAACATTATTATGATTCTTGTAATATTGAGAAAAAAGTACAAAAACTAACCATTGTCAAGGCGAGTATTCCAATCATCAATCATCTCGTTTTCCAACTTTCTTATTTTCTCATCCCAGTCGTCTTCTTCACTCATTGTCTGTTCGATCTTCTTCTTTGTTTTCTTTGTTTTCTTCGTTTTCTTCTTGTTTGGTTTTTTCGTTCTCTTCGGATAGTTGATGTTCTTGGTCAGGTTGTTGAGGAAAGGGTTGTTGAGGAAGGGGTTGTTGAGGAAAGGTTGTTGAGGAAAGGGTTGTTGAGGAAGGGGTTGTTGAGGAAAGGTTGTTGAGGAAAGAATTGTTGAGGAAGGGGTTGTTGAGGGTTGTTTTGGAATTGTTTATTACAGTCTCCACAATAGATTGAGTCCCTTATTTTTCTATTGCAGGTTTTTCCTTCTTTTTTTCCTTGGCGAAAAACGTGTTGACATCGACGCTCGTGTTGTTGGATGGGTGCTTGTGGTTGTTGGTGATTATGTTGATAAAGGTTGCTGTGGAAGATAAGGTTGCAAGGGTTGTGGAGGATAAGGTTGTTGTGGAGGATAAGGTTGAAATGGTTGCTGATGATAACGTTGGGGTTCAGGTGTGAGTGGTGATGAAAGGTGAAAAATTGGTTTTCATCTCTGATTCTTTCTCTCCCCCCCCTCTCCTTCTCCTCCTTCTCCTTCTCCCTCTCACAGATACCTGGAAACCCATAAGTTGTGCCATGTTATCTTCCGTGTGAACCGTGAATTTTAGATTTCTAAATAATTGTTTGGCCAGCTAGCAGAAAAACAGAAATCGTGCTAGGCGTTTTTGATACTAATTATTATTAATTTTTTGACATAAATTCCACTACCTATGGCAAGGTAGTGGAGCATACTGTGGCAAAATTCTTGCTTCAGGATGGCCCAATTTCCCCCTGTCACCCTTTCTTTAATTGATACCGTCGTAAATGGACTTCGCCCAGCAGTCGTTAATGCCCGTCATCTTCTTTCTTCTCTCAATTCCTACGAATACGTTGCCGATTTTCAAGAAGCTTCCAGAACCCTTGCAAAAGACTTCAAGAAAATAAGCGTAGTTTCGTGGAATTACACACCGAGTCCTGAGTTTGAAAACGTCTTTAACCTGTTGAAGACCACGGTGCCAAATGTTCAAGAGTCCCTTCGACAGACCAAACAAAACAACGACAACAAAGATTACTTTGCGAGGAACTTGGGAACGTGCAGTTGTTTGTTGCGCAAGAAAGAATCGACCGATTTGAGAACCGCTTTGTGGTTAACACTTCTCACCCCGATTATCCCAATTGGATTGATTACTGGAATCGAGTCGTTGGCAAACGAGCATTAACCCAGCAAGAGGAGCGACTTAACCGAGAACAAACGACTCTGAATGACATGTTTCGGCGACTAGCTCAAATCGAAAGTGGTATCCCTGATCAAGTGATGAAGGTTCACGCTCTCCAACAGTATGTCGACGAAAAAACGAAAAAGAAAAAAGACGATGCTGACAAAGACCGAGTTCTCAACCAAATTGCATTGCAAAAAGCCCAACTTGATGATTATGCAAGAGGTCTTCGAAATGGAGCGATTCAGCCTGGAGGACACCCTTCGATAACACGACAACGTGGACCAATCCCTCAAGAAGCAAAGGCTTTACCACTCGTCAGTATGATTACCCCACCTGTTCCCCCAGCGATTTCTCATGTTGATTTGACAAATGATGATGATGAGGAGGAGGATTATTATGATGACGACGATGTTTGGATGACTTCAGATGAAAAAAAAGAAGAAAAAGAAGAAATTGATGACCAATTTAGTCAGCTTCTATTAAAAAAATAATAAAATCCAAAAACCAAACACAACCAGAGTCGTTACCAAAATCCATTATTGATTTTGATTATTGCTGGATCGATTGCTGGAATTCTTGCTGGAATTCTTGCTGGAATTTGGTTGGGAAGATTTTTCTTCACTTTCAAAAAAAATATGTTCCACTTCTTCTTCGTCCTCTGTGAAGTTTCTTGTTGGAGAATGAAGAGATAATAAGCATAAAAGTAGATGCTTAAACAGAATAAATTAAAGCAGAATTTATTTCTTTGCCTCTCCCTTCTCATCCTTATTGGTAAAGAGACTCAAAAAAGAAACGAACAGACTGGTTGTTGAATTGATAGTCACTCTTTCCAACCCGGGAAATAATGTTCTTGTCCACCAAACGGGAGATCACTTCAGACGCCTTCTCTGGAACTTTGCCCTTAA
Organism: Paramoeba pemaquidensis; assembly: GCA_002151225.1. NCBI lineage: Eukaryota > Discosea > Flabellinia > Dactylopodida > Paramoebidae > Paramoeba > Paramoeba pemaquidensis. The sequence goes on from MUHK01001206.1 coordinate 34,454, forward strand.
CCAGGTCATACACAACATCGGCTGGGAGGGACCCCTGCTTGACCAATTGTTCAAAAAGCTCCAACTTTGCATCCAACCCCAAATCTTTCAATTCATATCGAATCACCGTCTGCTCACTTCGAACGATCTCTTCATGTGTCTGCCCCTTGTTGACCTCGCGCACGTAGTCGTTCATTTTGACAAAACTGCCTCCTGTCACCTCGTGAACAGCAGATTTCGCCTGGTTGTTCTTCAACCCCTTATCTACCAAATACTTGACCGCCTCATCATCGGGGACACCTGGGATCACTAATGGCGCCTCAGCGCGGGAAATTGCTGAGCGTGACTGAAGAAAATCAACAGCTGTTCCATCACTTGACACGAAGACGACACGGAGGTCCCCGCTGTCAGCACTCGCCTTCGCAAAGTCCTGCAAAACCGAAAAGAATGGTTGATTTTGCTTGACGATGATGTCGGCTCCATCGATCACGAGAACGGCGGGTTGGCCGTGTTTTTGACGGTAACGCAAAGCAACTTCGGTGAGTTTTTCTCGAATCGGATTCCAATATTTTTTGGGATCTGCTTCTGGTGGCAAATCGATTGTGGGCTGGGGCTGTTGAAAGAACCACCGACGAAGGTACGGCCACAAGACGATGGGAACTCGAAAGCCAAGTGCTTTGCGGAAGTCAGACATGAAAGAGGCCTCGAGATTCTCAGGGGTCAAAAAATAAACAACGCCCTTAGGAGACTCCAACGACCGAATAGCTTTGCGAACAAGGGTTGATTTCCCCACACCATGGTGGCCAATGATAATTCCATACTCTTTTGATTTCTCGGGGCGGATGAGGTGGCAAACAGCTTTCTCCAAATCCTCTCTGGCAATGGTCGCTTCTTCGTCTGTGACTTCGTTTGGCACTCGCCCACCAACTCCTCCTTGCTCAAATACTCCCACCATCGAGTTTGTAATGGATCGGTCAGAGTCGCGAAGAATAACCCAGTAGAGGAACGAGGATCCCACACCGAGGCCCAACAACGCCCTGACAAGAAAATACCTCGTCACAAAACCCCTCACCCCTTCCGGGATTTTCGACCAAAGCATCGAAGCGGTGAGAGGGCGTTGCGCAGGATCAAGAGGGGGGGTGGACGTTCGAAGGGGAGAGGAAGAGGAAGGCGAAAACTTTGACCCGGAAGGAGCGAAAGGTCCTTGGTAGGAGTGTGAGCGGAGGGGAATGGAAGGGGGAGGACATGGGCGCAGACCCACAGAGGGGTTCCTCCGAAGGAATGAGAGGGAACAGCGCACACAAAACATGGATCGAGGAAAACAAGAAAAAAATTGAGGCTAAATCTGGAGCTCTAAAACAAGTGCCTTTTTTTTTTCGCGTTTTTCCAATTTCATTTTATTTCTTTCCTTCTCTCTTTTCTTGCTTTTCTTGTTTTCTTTCTTGCTTTTCTTTTCTGGATATCAGCGTGTAAGCAAAGCGTTGGTTGTTGTCATGGATGCCTGGGTGCGTATCTACATCGTGTACCCTGGCAACGGATGCGAAAGACTTGATGATGGCAGTCTTCTTGTTCGTTTCTCTGGCCCGAAGGAAATCTCAGGAGTGTTTCAAACCACATCCGTCAACTTGAGGAATATCGAGGTAGGAACGTGGAGTATTTCGATTCCAAAACACCACCGAATAGAAACTAATATTACCTTCACTCACCACCACCTCCCTCCGCGATTCAAGCACAATTTTCCTGGAATTTTTTTGTTTTTATTTTTTCGTTGTTTTAAGTTTTCAGCACACGGAACGATTGCGTGAGAACTTCGTGCAAGAAAAAAGAGATACCAGCAGAGAGAGATAGAGAGACAAAGGACGAGTTCTAGCACTGATTGAACGTTAGTGAAAATCTGTGCTAGAACCGTCTTTTGTATATATATGGGGTGTTTGTGGGAGAGAGGGGGAGGGGGGAGAAAGGAGGAGATGGGAAAAGAAGAGTGGTTTGGGGAGGTTTGGAGGAAAGGGGTGGGGGGGGATAGG
>MUHK01001259.1:0-10135 GCA_002151225.1 Paramoeba pemaquidensis
GAGAGGAGGGGCCAGAACTGGAAGGCAAGGAACTAGGATCGCTTGAGGAGCTGGAGGGTTCCAAGTGATGGTCTTCCGGGTTGTCATGGTCCTGGGGGTTCATGACATCAGGTGGTTCGTCAACGCTTGGTTGAATGTCAAACGGGAAGAAGCTTGGAGTCATTGGTATTGTCCGTCCTGATGATGCATTGGTTTGATGTTCCATGGGGACTTCAAGGGTGTAGGGCTTGTTGAACATTGATGCTGCTCTCCCAGGGTCAATCCCAAGTTCAGAACATGCCAGCAGAAATGGGGAGATACCAAACTGTTTCTCATTGAAGAGGACTGTTGAAGCTTGGAACATGGTGTTGGTGGTTGGATCAATGAGGCGATGCGCATTGTTCTCTGGTCCAAGGTAAATGCATGGGCGTGCACGCAGGGAGATAGAGGTCCCATATCTGTCTTGGAACTTCTTTCGAATGGGTTTGGGAATCCAGGCGTAGGCTAAGCAGCCAAAAGCGTGGATGTCAGAGAGGAGAGGTTTTTGGCCACAAAACCACTCATCAATGGTTTTGGTGGTGCCGTTGATTGTCTTAAGTTGCTTCCCAATGAGGATGCGTGCCATCCTGTTTGTTTCAGCCCAGAACGTCTTTCCGAGTCGAGATTGGATGAGGAGGGCGTCAGAAATTTCTCGTCGGCGTCGATTCCCAAGTTCGGCGATTCCATTCTCACTTGGAACGTGTGGGGTGCTGGGAAGGATTTTGCCACCAAGTTCTTCGAAGTGCTTACGAAAGGGGCAGTTCTTTCCAATAAATTCGGGGGCGTTGTTGCAGATGATCTCTTTGCATTGGTTTCCTGTCTGAGCTTTGACAAAGGCGAGGATGCTTGGTAAGATCGTACCAGCATCAGATTTTCTCACCATTGGTTGACCAAGGAGTTTTGTGGAGCAGTCATCAACAACGGTTAATTCATATCGGAATCCAGAGATGGAGAGGCATGAGTGCTTGTGGGTGTCCACGTGGAGGCGAGCGCCAGGAAGGGCAATTTGTTTCTCAAGGCTCCCATGGTATGTACGTTGTTGGAGTTTGGTGCCAATGCAGATGGTGCAGGGGTCTTCCTGTTGAGTCGCCTTGACTTTGTTTGGGTCAGGGAGTCTTCCACGGAAGGCCGTTGGTGTTGAGAGGATTGTGAGAATGTTCGAACGATGTCCGAGACGTTGATGCCATGTCGTTTCGTCATTTTCGATGTCAGGATCGAATGCGCAATTGTTTTTGCGCCATTTGTTCCTTTTTGTCGGAAGCCCACTGATATAGTTGCGCAGTGCCTTCTGCAGATTCGGATCTGGTTCAGGCATGGGCAAAGGTACTGGCAGGTTCTCGGCAGGCGCGGATAGGGTTTGAGTGTTCCATAGTGCTGGGTGTCCAGGTGGAGACGCTTTTGGGTCAAAGAGGTATACTCCGTTGTTGCGCTTGGCTGATCCAAGACACATGAGACCTTCGAAGGTAAGATCGCCACATAGGATCAACGCTTTTTTTCGACTAAAAACAACGTGGGTTTTTTCACTCAGATCGCAGATCTGTCCGACAGAGAAAAGGGGTTTGTCAAGATCCGTTGAGAGGTTCGCTCGCATTGGTTCGATTGACTGGGAGATTTTGATGGAGGCGGATCCAGATGATGGGATAAGATCGCCAGATGCTGTGATGGTTCCTTCACCTTTCGCAGGTGGTACAAAATCTCCGAAGTGGGATTTGGGGTTCGCAAATAAATTTGAATTCGTGGCAAGTGGGCACTGGGAAGGATAGGCACCGCTATCCAACATACCTTTATTAGGGTATTTGGTCGGAATAGCCAAGCGGGCATTTCCTTTTTCGGCAACGCAAGAGCGGGCTTGTCCGGGTGCAGCAGGTTCCTTCTCGCTTTTTCTGGCATTGTAGAAGGCTTTCATTTGATCTTTGCCAGCTTGGGTTTGAGGCTTCTTTTGCTTCTTTTGTCGACAGCACTTGGAGCAATGTTTGGTTCGACCGCACCAGTGGCATCCATTGTCATGGTTGAAACATCCTCAAGGAGTTTCCGACCGAAGTCCTGATCCGGCAGGTGGTTCAGCGGGGACCAGGTCAGTGAGGTGGCAATCCAACGCTTGGAGTTGTTGGAACATGGTCTTGAAGGAGGGTGGAGGATTAAACTTCCAGCCAGAGACCAGGGGGTAGTATTGAGGGTCAGTGCTGAGGGCCTTTTGGTACAGCTTGATGACGGACGCTTCAGGAAAGTCCAGGTTGCAGAGCAGTGCTTTGTTATGGAGTTCTCCAAGGCGTGTGCCAATTTTTGTCGCATCCTCGTCTACGAGAGGACGAAAACTCATCAGGCTCGTGTGAACGGCGTCTTTCTCTTCCTCTTTCCCTTGGAGGAAGTGGAGGTCAAGAACAATGAGTACTTGGTGTGCGTATGGGCGAGCGTAGGTCGAAAGGACGGCGTTGATAGCGAGCGCATTCTTCTTGAGACATGACAGGAGCCAGCTTGTGATGGATTTCGACTTTCCTCGGTTTTGTGAGTTGTCAGGGATCTGGTCAGCATCGAGGTCGAGGAGTGCAGTGACGTTGTAACCTTCGCAGTGGATGACAACTTGGGTTCTCCACAAATGGTACTCGTGGTAGGTGGGGTTGTTGGGAAGGGTTACGACGTTCTTGGAGAGGTTGTCTGTTAGTTTGTTGTCGCCCATTGTGTGCTGAGCGGTGAGGCTACTAGACTCTTAATCTAGAGAAGCTGTGAATCGAAGATTCCGGGGAGGAGGAGAAAGTGAGGTCTCAAGTTTGTGGAAAGGAAGAAATGTAGGATATTTATTTTGTTTAGGTTTGGGCGTGGTTACATCAAATATAACCATATTAGAGAGGCGGAACGGTGGAAGAGGTCTGAACTCTCACGCTTCCATGGGTTAATCGAACATAACTAAATATGGAAGGCGGAACGGTGGAAATGGGGTACGAAGGCTAGTAAAAGGATTGTGGGATTAAGAGGAGGCTGTTCTATACACCACAACCATACCAACAGCCACCGTACCAACAACCACCACAACCATACCAACAGCCACCGTATCAACAACCACCACCACAACCATACCAACAGCCACTACCGCCACAACCGTATCAACAACCACCACCACAAGCCTACCAACCGCCACCACCTCAACAACCAACCTTTATTTCTTTCAACAAAACCCAATGTCGACATGTTTTTCGACAAGGCGAAAAAAAAACAAAAAGATGCTTGAACTCAGCAGGTCGTAATTCGGATTATTGTGCAGGATGTAGGCGACGACACAAAGGGTCTCCTAAACTGGCTCAACAATCTGACCCACCTCAACAATCCAACCCACCTCAACAATCCGACCCATCTCAACAATTCGACCCACCTCAACTGTTAGCCCCCCCAGAAGAAGAAAAAATTGATTGGACCGAAATATCGAAAATACTGAGCACAAGAATTTCAAAGATGTTGGTATTGCCCTGGCAGGTCTTTTGATTATTGTCGTCGATGTAAAAACCAACGAGACAAAGGAAAATACCATTGTGAACAACACTGAAGATGTCAACCCAATTGTCGAAGGTTAGTTTTTTCTTCTTTTTTTGTTACAAAATTAATTTATTGTGTAGAGTACTTGGTTATTTACGTGAAAAAATGGGCGCTATTCCTTTTCTGTTGCCAGAAGACGAAGATTTTGATCCAGTAATTGATTACAATACATTAATGTTTTTATCCATATATTTTTATTTCTAATTTTTGTTTATTTAAAAGGAAGAGGAAGATGAGGAGGAGGAGGAAGATGAGGAGGAGGAGGAAGATGAGGAGGAAGAGGAAGATGAGGAGGAGGAGAAAGATGAGGAGGAGGAGGAAGATGAGGAGGAAGAGGAAGATGAGGAGGAAGAGGAAGATGAGGAGGAAGATGAACAATATGTCGAGTTGGAAGCAGTCGAAGTGACACAAGAGGAGGCGGAAAAGGAGGATGTGGGTGATGATGACAATGGTACTGAACAACGATTTATGGGATTAACATCATTGATTTGGACTCCAGTTGATACTACTATCACTCCACCTATACCACCAAGCCAATCAACAAATGGTTATCAGGTAGATTCTCAATATTATTGGTGTTATGACTATGACCATGTGTTGAAAATTGTTAATACAGCATTAGCGGAAGGTATGGATAAATTAAAGGCAGATGCATTACTCAACCCAGCCATTTACCCTCCAGATTTATGTCTTGGAATGAGTCATCTAATACCGCAACATTATACTCCAGAGCAGATTTATTTAATACAGCAAATCAACCAACCGCCTTAAATCCGTTAATAGAGATTTATTTTAATCCTACACTCTATTCAATGTTTAATTCGCTACCTATTAAAAAGAGTTTCTTGGTTGACAGTGGAACAGGTACTGTTCTTGGTCCTCCTAATTTCCCACCTTATTATCAAATTATGGTTGACAACTTCAACCGATTCAAGGATTATTTGGCCAACAGACCGAAAGATTTATTGAAACACCACAACAATATAGTACCATTTCTGAGTGGACACCAGTAAGTAGTTTAGTTTTTACATCTTCCACTTTACCAGTTGTCATTTCAAATCTGTTGAACCCTCAATTGTACCAAAATAATAATTTAATTCAATTATCAAGACCTGGAAACAATTTTGCTAATATTATTACTGATTTAACCACAGATGAACAAAGTTATAGGGGTTCTATTCTTTATTATCCAACAGCAGAATATAGGTGGATTTCATTAACTACATCACAACCAATCAGTCAAGTTGATATTCAAGTATATTGCAAGTCAAAAATCGGTCAATTAATTCCATTTACATTGCCATCCGGGGGATCTGTATCTTTAAAAATATTGTTCCGCAAAAAACAGTATTAATTTTTTTTCTTTTCCAATAATATAGAAATGAGTGATACCGTATTTCAAGATATTCCATTGAGCGACGTACAACTTCAACAAGATTATGCACTTCAAGCCATTAAAAATGTCAATGATGCTTCAGTTGCTCGATTTGCTCCACTTGAAGCTGGTCTTCCTATTGGTCCAGACGTTGGTGACAATCCACCTGCTCTACTTGCTGATTTAAACAGAAGATTTACTATTAATATTGGTGGAACAAATTACTACATTTATGGTAGTACTACTCCTTAAAATATTAAATATATTTTTACATATAAACCAAAAATATATTTAATCACTTTCATCTAAATTATTTAACAAAAAGGCTCCCTTCTCATGTAACAACACCATTGGGTATGTTCTGACTATGGTAATATGTCTACTTGGTAATTTTTTTATTTTTTGAATTTGGTTTTTGTCTAATCCAAAGTATTCTCCGAGTAGGTATCTCAACGCTCTGTTTCTCAATGTCTGTGGAAAGATTGTGATGTTGTTGCACTCTGCAAGAATCATTTTTGTGTTTTTACCATTGCAAGGAAGATGGGAAACGTAGATGACACTTGTGCCAGAGTGGCGACCACACTGTAGTAAGGTATCAAGAATATGAAATAATTTTCCTTGAATGTGTTTGTTCTTGATTGTGTCTACATCATCGTAAATTATTAAACAATTTTTCATGTCATTTAGTGTTAAATCAGTTTTAAGAAAATTGTCATCTAATTTAATTCTTTTGATATGTTTGCACTTGATGCTCTTGTCCTCTGTTATCAAACTAAAGAGGTAAATGGGTCTTTTGGGGTACATCGAATTATATTCTTCTGCCAGTTTGTTCGTAAAGAAACTCTTACCACTTCCACTTTGCCCTGACACATAAGAAATAAACCTTTCTTTTTTTTTATCTGGAATCATTTGAACTCTCTCATTTTCTTTTACAATCAGTTCTGTCATTGGGTCTTTAATTTTTACTTTTGGATCGCTGTTAACATAAATAACACCGCTTGAATGTTGACCACCTGCTTTTTTCACACTACATGTTTTCAGATGTCTGGCTTTGTTGGCGGGTGTGGTCCTTTTGTAACAAAATTCACATTTGTTTGGGTTATTTATGACGTTATTTTTTGTATTCCTCTTCTTTTTTGATGAGTTAATATCTTCAATTATTGCAATTGGTGATCCAAATCCTTCAGTATTCAAACAACTCATGTTATACTATTTGTAAGAAAAAAAGTATAAAAATATTTTATTTTGTTATTCATCTTCATCAACAAACTCATATTTGTGAACAAAGACTGTTTTTTCATTCTTTGAATGGTTGCTGGGCTCTTGGGTATGACAATTATAACAACAACGATATTTATCAAATAATACCTTCCCACATTTGCAACATGTTTTAGTAGTACAACATTTATCTACCAAGTGTAGCAGTGTTGATTTTCTTTTACCAGTGCATTCTTCAGTACAAAAATTTAGGCAATGTTCAATACATCTATGAATATCGTTTGTGGTATAATTACGACAAGGTTTGTCAAACCATCCTTCACATTTTACCTTTTCACTTGAAAAATTACATTTATAACAATACTGATAATTGTCATTAATTTTCTTACCACATGACATACAAAATCCACTGGTTTTCAAACTCATTCTATAATAATTATTATAAATATATTTTTAAGTCATTATCAAACGCACTCTAAAACTATATAATTTTTTGATACTCAATTTTCTTGTCAATAAATTCCATCGTTTGTTCATTGACAACATTTGTCAACTGTTGAATCACATATTGTATTTCCATTTTCATTGTTTGTAATGTTGTCCTTTTCAAAATACTGTCAATTAATTGATCGAATTGATGTGGTAAATTATTTTTTATTATGTTGATGTTATGAATAATATCTGATTTCTTAGGTTGATGAAATGGATTGTCAAGAACTGTATTAATAATTTCCAGTCCATTGATTTGATAATTTAACTTTCCCACATTGCTATTGAAAAACTCTACCAAGGTTTGCATCAATTTTTTGTTCTTTTTTATTTTAAAATAACTATACAATCGTTTCAATGCTTTAAAATATTTCTTCTCTTTAATTTTTTGTTGGAATTGTAATAAAAAAACATGACTCAACTTGGTATTATTACCAGGCATTGTAGAAAAACCATCTGGGAAGGTAAAATAATAATTGTTTGAAAATTCAGTGAAGATTCCATTTACCAGTGCAATGATATCCATTTTAATGGATGATTTCTGTTGAAGGCAATTAATAAAGTGGATATTTATCCCATCAATATTTTGAAACCCATCTTTAATTGTGTATTTATTCCATCTCACTGGTTGTCCTCGAAACATACCACATTTGAAATCTGTGATAAATATGTTTGTATTATTTCTCTTAGATCAATGTCAGACGCGTATTTAATGTTTGGGTCAGCACTACTACCCCTTCTTTGGACATCTTTTATTTTGAGAATATCAATTACTTTATTCAAATGTTTCAACTAACCATTTCGATGTTGATAAATGACCATTTTCACAACTCCATCTAAAAGCTTCTTCATTTTCAGCATGAACATCAATATTATCAAATGTTTCAACTAACCATTTGGATGTTGATAAATGACCACTTTCACAACTCCATCTAAAAGCATAATCATTTTTAGCATGAACATCAATATTATCAAATGTTCCAACTAACCATTTGGATGTTGATAAATGACCATAAGAACAACTCAATCTAAAAGCATATTCATTTTCAGCGTGAACATCAATATTATCAAATGTTTCAACTAACCATTTGGATGTTGATAAATGACCACCAAGACAACTCAATCTAAATGCTTCTTCATTTTCAGCATGAACATCAATATTATCAAATTTTTTTATTATGTTTTGTGCTTTCTCTAAATCACCATTTAAACAACTCTGTATGAAAGTTTCATTATTTTCCATAGTTTATAAAATTTCTATATATTTTATTTTTTGTTAAAATTACATGAGTATTGAACTTTTGATTAGCGTGAGAATCTCTTAGATCTCACCAACTGGGCGGGAAATTTGAACTCTCACGCTTGAACCATGTATTTGTTTACAAGTAATCTTTGATGAATAATTACCAATTAAAAATTATGGAGCAGGAAATCCTGCCAATGAAATTGACCACCAAATACAACCAGAACCATCATGCAATCGTGAGGAACAAGAAAGTCTCATCCAAAATTTATTTCTCTCTCTCTACCATCAACCAATCGTGAGGAACAAGAAAGTCTCATGTAAAAGTTGTAAAATTGTTGTAAAATCACAAGCGTGAACAAGCATATAACACCAGTGTTGGAAGCCGTTGCACAGCCGTTGCGCTATGTTTTGAGTTGATTTTCATTGTTTGTGTTTTGAGGCGTTTTGTGAGTTGTTTGTGAATGTTTTTGGACATTTTGTGTGGTGTTTAGTGAAGTCGGTCCAAACGGGACAGTTCACTATCTGACTCCTGTGGATAAAAGTTGCCACTTGTGGATAAATGTTGCCACTTGTGGATAAATGTTGCCACTTGTGGATAAATGTTGCCACTTGTGGATAAATGTTGCCACTTGTGAATAAAAGTTGCCACTTGTGAATAAATGTTGCCACTTGTGAATAAAAGTTGCCACTTGTGAATAAATGTTGCCACTTGTGAATAAATGTTGCCACTTGTGAATAAATGTTGCCACTTGTGAATAAATGTTGCCACTTGTGAATAAAAGTTGCCACTTGTGAATAAATGTTGCCACTTGTGGATAAAAGTTGCCACTTGTGAATAAATGTTGCCACTTGTGAATAAATGTTGCCACTTGTGAATAAATGTTGCCACTTGTGAATAAATGTTGCCACTTGTGAATAAAAGTTGCCACTTGTGAATAAATGTTGCCACTTGTGGATAAAAGTTGCCACTTGTGAATAAATGTTGCCACTTGTGAATAAATGTTGCCACTTGTGAATAAATGTTGCCACTTGTGAATAAAAGTTGCCACTTGTGAATAAATGTTGCCACTTGTGGATAAAAGTTGCCACTTGTGAATAAATGTTGCCACTTGTGAATAAATGTTGCCACTTGTGAATAAATGTTGCCACTTGTGGATAAAAGTTGCCACCTGTGGATAAATGTCGCCACTTGTTCTTGCCGAACCCACAGGGACATGTTTGGGAAAAAAACAGGCATTCTTTTCCACCTTTTCTTAAAAAACCCCCTTTTTCCACTGATTTTTGGGGCAATGTCGAAAACTTGCAGCGCAACAAACAATAAAGAAAGATAAGGAAGGATTGGGTGTGTCTAATGCCAAAAATGAATGACAATCATTTTTTCCAAAGCCCCACAAAACTATTCGGGGCACTTTCCTTTTTCCTTTTTCTTTTTCTTTTCCTTTTCCTTTTCCTTTTCCTTTTCCTTTGTCTTTGTCTTTGTCTTTGTCTTTGTCTTTGTTTTTGTCTTTTATTTTTTCTTTTTCTTTTTCTTTTTCTTTTCTTTTTCTTTTCCTTTCTTTTCGTTGGTTTTGTTATGCAATCACCCCTGTTAAGATTAAAAGTTAGTCTCCCCTCCCTCCCTCCTTTCCTTCTCCTCTCTCACCTGTTGCTGTTGTAAGAATAAAAAAGAGGACAGAACCAACGCAAGAACCAAGCTGTATGGCGCCCCCCATATTTCTGTATGCTTTCTGCCCTTCCCACCCCTTGAAAAAAAAAGATAAACAAAAAAAGTGGGTGGAAAAAAGGTGTGTTGGTGTTGGTGGAGTGTGGACCTCTTGGTGTAGACACAAAAACTCCATTACTTTTCCATAACAAATAAAAAATTTTGCCAAAGGAAAACAAAGAGCAACCAAAACACCAACAAACGAATTGCCTTCAAAAGGAGAAACCTGTAATTACATTATTTTTTTTTGATGATTTTTCGAGGAAAAAAGTGTCAGAAACAAGACACCTGGGTGTGTGTGCGTGTGTGTGTGTGTGTGCGTGTGTGTTGTAGGTCGTGTACTGTTGTGTCACAGGAAAAGAACCGTTGAAGCAACCAAAATAAGTGTGGCGAAAAGAGTGGAAGCGAGTAAACTGAACGCTCTAAAATAGGGGATTTTTTTTTTTTTGGAAAGATGTGCAGAGAAATTCCCAGCTTGTGCTATGATTAGCCTGGAGAATAAGTTTGTGAGTTTGTGTGTGTGTGTGTGTGTGTGTGTGTGTGTGTGTGTGTGTGTGTG
>MUHK01001284.1:6210-26871 GCA_002151225.1 Paramoeba pemaquidensis
CTTTTTTCTTTTTTCTTTTTTCTTTTTTCTTTTTTCTTTTTTCTTTTTTCTTTTTTCTTTTTTCTTTTTTCTTTTCTTTTCTTTTTTTTTCTTTTTCTTTTTCTTTTTCTTTTTCTTTTTCTTTTTCTTTTTCTTTTTCTCTGTCTTTTTCTTTCTTTTTTTTTACCCCTTCCTCCTCAGAGAGATCAGATATATCCAGCCCACCGAAAGAGAAAGGCAAAAGAAAAAGAGATGTTATTCGTTTAAAAGGCTCCAAAACCACAATTGATCGAGATGATCCAGGAAAACGACAACCCCCCGAACGTCTGACCAGACAACAATTCTTCGAGTCAACCTCCGTCCAAAGAAGCACAAAAGAAGTTGAGTTCCAGGCAGGGCTTGATATATTACGGAAAGCCCACCTCCTCATCCAGGAACACTTTGGAGAGATTGAATTGGGCGGAAATTTTTCGGAAGATTTGACGGAGGTTATGCAAGAGGGGTACAGAGTGCTGGGGGCGGTGCCTTATGTACCCTCCCCCTCTTACACCATGAAAGAAACCTGGAAGATGGAGTGGGAGGGATTGCGAGGGATTGCATTGAAACTTTTGGGTCTGGGGGCGGATGTGAATGAGGTGGATGGCGAGAGTCAGATCCCTTCTTTGGTGTGGGCCGGGAAAGCGGGGCATTATTGTTTGGTCGATTTTTTATGTGGGGCGGGGGCCTCTCCGAGCTTGTGCCCTGAGGCGTTTCAGTTTTTGTCCAGGTATCACCCTGTTTCGAATGAGGTGTTGTCATTGCTGTCAGGAGATTTTGAAAGTTATTTGGAGGCGGGGGGAGACAGGTGTGAATTTATTGATGAGGAAGATTAATAGAAGCAAATTTGAAACAAACAGCGTGATTGCATTGTATGATTTAGTCTTTGGATTTTCAGTCTTTTTTTTTTTTTTTTTTTTTTTTTTTCCTTTATGTAAGTTATTATGTCACACCAAACGAGACCGACAAATGTCATAGGTATCACGAGTCACATAAGCACCCATCAAACGACGCTCCCCATGAAACTCATTCCGCCCATGCATTATTCGCCAATTGTTCACACCAAGTAACCAGTCAGGCTGCAAGGAGATAATAAGATTGAGCTCAGGCTGGCGAATCGTGGCAATAAGTGCCTTGATTGCCTCGAGAAACTGCCTCTGCTCGGTCGGTCGTAGAAGATGGGGAAGAGGAGAACGATCGGCATTGTTCCAATGGAACTCGAGAAGGTGGCCCGTGGCAGGATCACAACGAAATACAGGCCAACTGGCTTCCATCTGCAACCCTTGAGGGGCATCCAGGTAGCGGTAAGGCACAGGAATGCGACAGAGTGTCTCAAAGTGCTCGGGGTGATGTTGCCGCATGCTCTGAGCCACCGCCAGACCATCCACCAAAAAGTTTTCGCCACCTCCATTCGTTGCTGGGAGAGGGATCTGGAAGAACTGAACCCCAGGCGGAGCTGCGCTGTAGCAGCCGTCAGTGTGCGCTTCGAGTGCCACATTGATGTAAGCGGTGTCCCGATGCTCAATCTCCCACTCCTCGTCTTGACCTTGGGCACTGATGTCAAGTTGTGGAATATCCCATGTGTCTCCAAACATTGAGTGTTGGGGTTGTCCATCGAATAGCGCCTCTACTGTCTTCCTCAGCTCAGATTCGTTCCCCTCATTGAGCCCAGAGACGATCGCAAACCCACGCACCCAAAGCGCCTGAGCCCAAGCACGGCGAGCATTCTTGTCCCCTGCCAAAATATCCTGGGCAGAAGCGACAGGGGTTCCCCACTCCACAGAAGAGGCAACAAAAGGCTTCCAACACGCAGCTGATAGAGGTGAAGAGGAGGCAGCAATGTCCTCCGTGCGCAAGGAAGAAAGGGGGACACGCAAGGTATGCTTGTCACTGTGAACAATCAACTCTTCAGAGCCCGCCTTTTCTGTTACCTCTGCGTTTCGAAAGTTTGTAACAGGAGCAAAAGATAGAGTGTCTGAGAGACGTTGGTGAGTGGCAATCTCGAAGCAATCTTTGCATCGGCAATTATCTTGCAACCACTCCAAAGTCCACTCTCCTTTCCATCCATCTTCTCGGCGCATCGACACCGTTCCTTTGCTTTCATCCACCCGACAGACACTCGAAAGGGCTCTAGCACCCATCATTGTCCAAGCTCTGGAAGCTTGCAGAGCTTTCGTCAGGAACATATCCTGTGTGTTGTGAAAATTGGACCAACTGGAAGGACTCAAAGGGGGAAAAAAAAAAATAAAAAAATTGATAATTTCGTTTTCGGAGGTGGTGCTCGGGCATACCATTTTTTTATTTTTTTTTTTCTTTCATTTTTTATTTATTTTTTGTCTTGAGACCTTTTGTAGCAATCATTGTATTGGTTTTTTTTTTTTATTGTTTTTTTTCTTTTTTTTTTAGATCCCAGACAAAAAGCTCCCATGAGTCCTTTTCTTCTCAGAAAAAAAGCTCCTCCAGAAAACCACTGCCAAAGGGAAACCGTCCCTCAGCCCCCTCCCCTCTCTCTCGAATCCATGTCTCAAAAAGAGACAACCGCCCCCAGCATCAAGTGATCACTTGGTTCGCTGTGGGTAGGGAAGGGACCACCGGACTCTTCTATTGTCTCGGGCAATTCGATCACTTCCTCAACTTGCACACCTTTCGATATCCAAATGTAATCAAGACAACCATGAAAGGTACCACCACGACGAGAGTAGGCGTAATTCGTGAAGGTTGGCTCTGTTCCACGAAGGTGAGCATAGGCTGAGATCATTGGGGCAGTAACCGTGAGGGCCGTTGGGGGAAGGCCAGGCATCGCCTTCAAGGCACTTCCCAAGACGTCGGGCGGGAGGGAGCCGGTAGTCATCAGTTGGTAGGAATCAGAGTCTGGTTTCAGGTTGAAGTCCCCAAGGAAGAGAACTGGGGGACTGGGAGAGGGAGGCTCGGAAGGTAGCTGTTTCTGTGCGAAGCGGCGGAGAGCATTTGTGGACATGGCGACATGAAGATGCATCACATTGGGGCGAGCGAATTCACAGGGCATGTGATAATTCCCCAAGACAACAGACTTTCCAGTTTCTTTGTGGCATAGACGCAGCATGATTTGTTGGTTCTGCCTTCGCGAGGCTTGCTCCATATCATTGGAGTCAGTGTACACGCTCACTGACATCGAAGGGATGAACCAACTGGTGAAGAGGTTCACCATCCAAGTCGTGAGGCTCAACCCCCTCCGATATAAGTGCACAATCCAGGAGCGAGGTAGCCGGGGAAACCTAAATGTGTCTGACACTCTCACAATCTCACAGTCAGAAACCCGGAACAAATCCTGTGGGATTGCCACAGCAAGCCCCATGTAGCCACTCTTTTGGTGGCCATAGTTGCACCCAATGAAGTGGTATTCGTTGGCATGAAAAAGGGGGAGAAGGCGGTTGTGCCAACCTTGACACACTTCTTGGAGACAGATTACAGACCGAGATGCGATTTCTTTGTTGAGTTTCTGGAGGAGGACTTCATAGCGAGCCTCTGGATCGACAGCAACAGAAGAGCATTGAGGATAAGAGACGAGGTCGCAGTAGTGGGGAGTTAGAACGTTGAATGTGACGACACGAAAGCGGGTGACCATGGCGAAAGACTGAATTTGTGGGGAAACAAACACAACCCCCAGAAAAAAAAACGGTGAAAAAACAAACTCCTTTTTTCTCTGATTTTTTTTTTTGTTGTTCTTTTCTTTTTAGACTTATTTATTTATTTTTTTGAATAAAGAAAAGAAAACAAAAATTCGGGTGGGAGGATTCTGCTCTTGTTTTTTGGAATTAGGTTCCCCATTGCCATCCCCCTCATCTCCTTACTAACTCCCCCTCATCCCCTTGCTCAAGATTCCTTCTTCCCAGTTATTGACCACATCGTTTGTTTCTTTTCTATTTTGATTATGTTCCATCTATCAAGTGCCATCTGGGAGTAAATAATCAGAGAAAACGCTGTGAAAAGGAAAACTAAACAAAACCTGTGTCCTTTCCTCTGTTGAAAGTGAAGAGATGTTGCTCTTGCTTTCCCCTGATAAAAAAAAAATAAATAAATAAATAAATAAATAAATAAATAAATAAAATAAATAAAATAAATAAAAAAAATATCCTCGATCAGCAAGCGAAGAAGGAAAAGGAAAGAAGAAAAGAGAGAAGCACCATGAAGTGACCGGACTTTCTGTTCCAGTTAAGCACAACTCTCCAGATCCCTGAGAGAACCCCGTCAAATTATCTGTTGGTGTTTGTGTCGTTGTTGTCGCTCGAAGCCTCTCAGCAGTGCAAGTTATTGTGGCGACTGCTCTCCTTGAGTCGCAGGAAAAGATGCTCTGATGTTGTGTAGGAGAGACCAGGGCGGTTTGTGTACAAAAACCGGTGAGAGACATCGTCATTCCAGGTTGAAGACTTAAAGCGACGGAAGGACGAACATTTCTGATAGTTGTGTGCCCCATGGCGAGACAAACTCTGCCAATTTGTGCCATCGTCGTTTTCCAAGCAAAAAGAAACAAAGAAACAAAAAAACAAAAAAATTGGGAGAGGGGGGTGTGTTCGAGACACGGTTTAAAATTTAAGCGTGATAGCTCTTTTTGCAACGGCGTTGGAGTGTATTTTTTGTTTTATCTTTGTATTCTGGGCAACCACAACCATGGCGACGATGGATCCTTTTGCGATTGTGGTTGGTTTTATCTGTTTACTTTCTTTCTCTTCCCCCCTCCCTTCTCTTCTTCATGGTTTTTTTGGTTGGTTTTTGTGTTATTGGTTTGTCTGACTTTTTTGGATTTCAGAGCGCCAAGAGAATGTTGGATTATGGACATGAGGTGAGAACATGCCTTGAAGAGTATCTTGTTGCCTTGGAAGGTTTTGCTTTTATGTGGTCCCCCAATTCAACACATTTCTTCTTTTGATACAATTCAACAGAGGTGGATACCAAACTCGCAAAACTGTTGACAACGGCCGCCAATGCAGGAAAGCAGGCACCAAAAATAGGAAGCAAAGCCCCACCCACCCTTTTTACTTCCATTTCTTTTTTCGAGGTTTGTGTTGAGGGTGTTTTGTTTTTGCTTTCTTTTCTTTTCTTTTGTTTTGTTCTGAAGATTTTCATCTCCAGGAAGTTTCCAAAGAGAATAAAGTCTACACATCAAACGTGAGAGAAACGGTTGCTGGTGGCCTCACAGCCTCCCTCGATCCCGTCTCGGTTTACTTCACGGTTTCTTTTCTTCTCTTTTTTTTTGTTTTTGTTGTGTTTTGTTGATTCTCAACCCCGCTCTTGTCTTTTCTTTCTCTTTTTGTTTCTTTTTCCCTTTCCCTTTCTCTTTTTCTTTCTCTTTTCTGCAGTCTATACAAACATCTTCAGTTATTGCATCACAACAAGACCTGGAGGGGCAGGCAACAAAAGTTATTAATGCAATTGGAAAAAGCCTTGACAATGTAAGATGTTTCTCAATTTTTCTTTTTTCTTTCTCTTTTTCTTTCTCTTGCTCTCTGTATTTCTCTTTCTCTTTCTCTTTCTCTTCTCTCTTTCTCTTTCTCTTTCTCTTCTCTCTTTCTCTTTCTCTTTCTCTTCTCTCTTTCTCTTTCTCTTTCTCTTTCTCTCTTCTCCTCTCCTCTCCTCTCTCCTCTCCTCTCCTCTCCCCCCCCTTCTGAAACTTTTCCAAAGTTCGCCGAAATCCACAAAACCAAATCCACTCCAGCAGCCCTCCAAAAACCCCCAAGAGAGAAAAAAAAGTCAGAGTTCCCCAGTACCCCTCCTCCCCTCAGTTTTGAACACAGCCGCCCCCCCCCCCCTNCCCCCCCGCGCCCCGCTCACTGCCCGCCCCACCATATCTTCTGCTTTTCCTCCTCGTCCTCCTCAGCGCACTTCTGGAACTGGCTCCACCTATCTTTCTGAGAGCGAGATAGAGGGAGTTTCTTTGGCGGTGGCTGTTAGTTCTCATGCTGCTAAGGACACAAAGAATGAATTCAGTCTCGAAAAAGGTTTTTTGGGAGGGCAAGTGGGCAAAAAGAAATGGTCCCTGGTCCAACAGGGAATATTGTCGCTAATGTTGATTATTTTGTTTTTGACCGTATTTCCCTTTCTCCCCCCTTCAATTTCCCTTCTTCTTAGGTGATATGATGTACATTTTAGACACAACCGACCCAACTTGGTGGATTGCCTGCCGCCACAACCGCATCGCTCAGGTCCCGAGTTCTGCTATCCATCTCCTCGGAAATAATCCTCTCACCTCTGAAGCCCCTCCTCTCCCTTCTCGTGTAGCCCCTCCTCCGCTACCCTCTTTGAAAAGGGTGCTCCACAAACGGTCCATCTCAATTGATCAGACTGCCTCAATGGCAGTGAAAAAATAAAATTAGTACAGAATCTCTCCCTCCCCTTCTCTCTCCTTCTGCAGATTTTTTTTTTGTGTTAATTTAGGGCAGCTGCCCATTTATTTACTTTTTCATTGCCCCTCAAGACCAATAACAGAGACCCACGGGAGGGGGGGAGGAGGGGAGCAGGGAAAAGGGGGAGAAGGGGGAGAGGGGTGGAGAGAAGATGGCCCTGTATCCTCTCAGTCATTCGACTCCTCCAACTTGTGTTGAGTGAACTCTACAGCCTGAACAAGCTTATCCCTCACCTCTTCACTCGTCTCGTCTCCTCCCCCACTCTGAAACGTCCCTAATCGTTCCAAATTCCCCGCCAAGAGTTGGTAAATCCTTCCCAGATGAATCCCCTGGAGCTGCAAAATCTCCTCTTCGGGTGGAGCAGGCACCGACACGAACTCCTCTTTCCCCAAACTCAGCAAAAAGCTCTTCATTCGACCAAAATTCTCCACCAAAAAAGGGTTCAAAGGGGACATAAATGCCTCTTTCTCCCCAAAGCCCACCAAATTCGCCAAATTTTGGATCACTTTCGCAATCAAAGTCAACCCCCTCTCAACTTGCTTGGCTGGGGGTCGAGAAATCAGCCCGAAAGTCATGGGAGAAACTAAACAGGGACAAATCATTCGAAGGAAGAAAAAGGAGCTGACAGAGGTGCACTCTGCCCCGTCTTCGTTTCCAAATTTGCTAAAAACGTGGGCTCGGATCGTGGCGAATGCAACTCGGAGAAGAGGAGGGATTTTGGATGCGGATTGGAATACAATCCCCAATAGCTGGTGGGTTCGGCTGAGGAGGTGCACACGATGATCAATGACATTGTCTTGTTTGTCCATCTTGAGAGGGTCTAGCTCCATGTCGACTTTGGCTTGGCAGATGGCAGTCATCCAGGGCTGGATCACAGAGAAGAGATATGGGCGCAGCACTATTTTTTGGAGGTGGTCGATCGTCTTGGTGAGGAGAGTGTTTCCACGGAAGAGGACTGAGGCAGAGAGGGTTTTTTCCACCTCAATTTGCGCTACAACATTGATAAACGACAAGATGTGTCGCTCATTCAAGAGAAAGGGGACGAGTGATGCAACAAACTCATCTCGGGAATCACTCAGCACCTGATCTGCCAGTATCATCCCGTCATATTTGCTCCCAATCAAGCATTGAGTAAGCGGATTTGAGGCTGGGGGCTCCAGCAGCTCGACCTCTTCCCAACCCAACTGCATGAGAACACGCCCAGCAGCCTTGGTTTTCTCTGGTTTCTCAGCATCGCCCCCTGAAGGCTGGCTCCGCGAGAAGTCGCAGAAGTACTCCTTCCCCTCCGCTTTCCCCAAGGACACAGAAAGGGTTGTTTTCCCAAGCATCACTTCCACCAAATGCAAAGGATCGCTGTGGATCCCATAAATTCCCAACTGGATATCAAAAGACGTCTCCCCCTCTTCCACCCCAACCAAAAAATGCTCACAGAACAGGTGATCGCTGAACCTCTTTCGAGTTGATCTTGTTCGAAATCGCTTCTGCTTCACCTGTAAACGAACGAAAACCTCCGAGATGCTTGTCCGCTTCATTAAAAAAATTCGAAGCCGAGCGATATTGATGTCTAAATAGACGGGACTTTTCACCGAGCAGAGCGCCTCTGCATTATCGCAAAGTTGGGAGGGAAGGAGGGAAAGGAAGAGCTGTAGTTCCCCGTCAATGTAGGTTTTCGAGAGATCGTGAGAACAGAGAGGGAACCACTCCCGTACACTCTTCTCCTCTTTCACGCGCGCTAGATCGATATCAGCCTCTCCGAGTGGATAATCCTTCCCCTTTGCATCATTTTCAGCCAAAATGGTCACTTTCAACTTGTCATTTGGCTTAATTGCACGCCCCTGCTGTCCCTCAAACCCATGAGTTGCCGACCAAAAAGGATTCAACACGTTTCTGCGCACTGTCTGCGATCGATATCGAAGACCAAAGCAGTGGATAACTGCAAAAGGGTGGAGATCCTCATGTTTTGTTTTAGAGAAAATTTCTTTTGCTTCGACAAGCTCGGCAGTAAGTTTCCAGTGATATTTTGTGCAGAGTTTGTTGAATTGGAGGCGTATGACGGGGATGGCTGGGGAGAAGAGGGGGGATACAACTGTGTTGTTGCTGTTATCTATGGTGCTTAGTTCTCCCGGTCCCTGTTTCTGAGGGGGGAGCTTTTCTTCCTCAGCAGAGGAAGGTGAGTTCAAGGAACGGAAGCCAGACTTGAAGGGGGAGCGAAAAGGGGAGCGGGAACTGGGGCGTGCTGGGGGAGGAGAAAGAGAGTGGTCAGTAGCTCCTTCGGAAGTGCGGAGGCGGGTGGGTGGAGAGAAAGTTTCAAAGGAGGTGCGGACGCCGTGGGGAGGGGGGGGGGAATTTCTGGGAATTTTTGGAATGTTGGGGGTGGTGTTTGTCAAAGAGTTGGGGTTGAATAATGAGGAGATGTCAGGGGAGAGGTGAGTGGTTGAAAGGGAGAAAAAGTTCTTTTGGTCTGAGGCTGGTGATTTTGGCGGCAGTTTTGGCCGTGTTTTTGGCACTTTTCGGAGTGTTTTTGGTGATTTTGGGGGTGATTTTGGGGGTGATGGTGACCCGCCAGCCGGCTCCCTTTTCAGGGGAGGAACGCTCGGAGAAGGATGAAAGTCGCTCCTGGTCTCTTTTGGGGGGGGAAGAAGAATTGAGTTGAGAGCATACGACTTCCCAGACGCATGTAACTTCCCAGACGCTTGCGAAAACCCCTTCCCGTGCCCTCTTGGGGCCTTCAAGGGCTCATCTGGTGGAAGGCAGGGAGCGACAAAAGGGGATGTGAAGGCAGAAGAAGAGGAAGGAGAGGCAATTCTTAGAACTCTTTGAAGATGAGAATACCACAAAGCCAAGACCATCTGCCCCTCGCACCAAAAATAAAAGGGATCCAGATTGGGGCTGGAAGGGCGTAAACAGATACAAGAGGATTTTACCAGTTTGTTTTTTGCTGGTGGATCCATGATCTCCACCCTCGAAAACTTTGCCATTGGCGCCATGGAGGATCTGATGGGGGAAGGAAAGTTGAGATGAAAAAAAGAGAGAAGAAAGAGAAGAAAGAGAAGAAGAAAGAGAAGGAAGGGGCTACCTGTGCAAATCCCCATCCTCAAGCTCTTGGTAGAAGTAAAGATTATGGCTGGGAGGAACCAAATAAGAAAAACTCTCATCAAACAGAAGTGCCAGTTGTAGCTTCCACTCCCTTTTCCTCCACACATGCACCGCCCCACACATTAAACACCCAACAATCATATCACTCGGCTGCAACTCCCTCAAAATCATTGTACTCTTTCCCTTTTCCTTCTCCTTCTCGAACAATTTCACCATCTTCATCTTTGTTTCTTCATACCCACTTCCAACGTAAGTGGTCCCCCCTTCTTTCTCTTCCTTTTGTTTCCCTTGTTTGTCTTCTTCAGCATTTCCAATCAAAAAGCCTTTGCTCTTTCCCTCATCTCGAGGGGAGGGGAGGAAGGAGATAATGGTCTTTGGCTTTGGAGATCCTGGAGGAACACAGCCAATGAAAAAGAAGAAAAAAAATGGGGGAAAGAAAAAGAATCAGAAAAAGGAACGAAAAAAATGAAAGAAGAAAGAAAACCTTTTTCGCGGGGGCTCAATTTATGATCGGGCATACAGAGGTGCCCTTGTGGTCGTGAAGGGGCAGGAGATATATAAGGGGGGGGGGTTGAAGCAGCAGAAGAAGTTAAAGGATGGGAGCTCGTGTAACTGCGTGGTGAAGAGGTGGAATAATTGACAGAGGGAGAACTGGAAGTGGCGAAAGGGGGAACGGGATCCAAAGGGGAGAGATAGCTGGATGGTCGAGTTTTACGACGACGGAAAGAAGGGGAGGAAGAACGATTGGAAAGGTTTGATGTCTGAACATGGAGAGATGGAGAAAGAGAGGAAAGCTGCTTTATAGATTGGGGAACATCAGGTTGGGTGTATGAAAAAGGAGAGAGGCAAGAGGAGGTGGAGGTGGCGACGGAGGAGGAGGAGGAAGAAGAAGAAGAGGAGGAGGAGGAGGAGGAGGAGGAGGAGGAGGAGGAAGAGGAAGAGGAAGAGGAAGAGGAAGAGGAAGAGGAAGAGGAAGAGGAAGAGGAAGAGGAAGAGGAAGAGGAAGAGGAAGAGGAAGAGGAAGAGGAAGAGGAAGAGGAAGAGGAAGAGGAAGAGGAAGAGGAAGAGGAAGAGGAAGAGGAAGAGGAAGAGAGAGAAGGAGAGAGAGAGGTGGGAGAACTGCGCAACTTCTTCATCTTCGGGGACAAAAAAAAAAAAAGCAAAGAAGTGCAGTGGTGGAGTCTGGTCAAAAAGATCGAAGTTTTCGAAAAAAATGGGCCTCGGTTCCCCAAAAACGGAGTGGTGGGTAATGGTTAACCGATGGTTAGTCGACTAAAAATCCAGTTAACCGGTTAACCCACGGTTTCTCGGGAAGAAAAAAATGGAACGATGCACCGTTGTTTTGGAGAGTTGACGGATGATAATTAGCCAAACATAGTATGTGTGTTTTGCTGGTTTCTGAGATGTCTGTCGAAATTCACTGAATTCTAAGAATACGACAGTATTTGAAAGAAGAAGTGAGCGCTTCGACAGGACACACATATTATGAAATTTTATTTTCGGGACGATACACTGGGTGAAAGTGTTTCCATTGTCAACAACAAACAAATAAAAAAGAAAGTTTTAAAGAGAGGGGGAGAGGGACACACAAAGTGGTGCCAAAAAGTGGTAGTCTGACAATGACGTTTTTTGGCATGATTTCCTTTTTTCAAGCGATCCAAGCGATTCGAGAATAAATCATTTTTCTCATTATTTTAATGGCCCAAAAAAATTAAACTCCAACATTGTTTAAATCATCTCAAATCCTAAACATTTTTAATGGTTTTCACAACTCAAAAAAAAGTTTAAAAAATAAAATAAGTTCTTTCTCAATTGATTATGGGATTGAAGAAATAAGGACCCAAAGGAAACAAAAAAAAACATACGGAACAAACCAGCAAGGTCTGGATCGATTGCAGGGCCTTCATGAATTTGGTCTGAGGAAGTTGTGAGCACAAACAACAACAACAACAACAACAACAACAACAACAACTAACTCCCAACAACAACAACAACAAACCAGGGGCGGGGTCGGAAGGAGCAAGTTTGGCACAAAGAAAAAGCCTCAAAGTAGGGTTCGCATGACCGGCTTCGCGGAGGCCAGCATCATCGACAATGGTTCAGTTCCTTTATTAGGAATGGCTAATTCAGCCAAGTAGGAAGTACAAGAATCCTATATTTCATAATTAAAGGATTCTTACTAATTAAATTCATTAAATTGATTTGACAGGAAGAGGAGGAAGAAGAGGAGGAGGAACGGGGGAGTGATGGGGAACCGATTGATGGGGAAACATTGGGTTCCAAGGTTGATGATGAAGATTTTGACGATACCAGTTTTTTCGATCACGAACCGGACGACAAGATGACAGAAGAACTTTTGGGGTGTTATAATGTGTTGGGCGTAGATTCGAATACAACACTTCAGGTTTTTTCTCTTTTTTTCCTTCTGAATTTTTTACTAACTGTCAATTACAGGAGACAACAAAGGCATTCCGTAGAATTCAATGGCTTATGATGCTGTTAAGAAGAAAAAAAAGGAGGAAGACGATTCCGATGAATGGGAAACTAATGAGGAGGGAGAGGAGGAAGAGGTACGAAGAGGCGGAAGAGGAAGAGGAAGAGGAAGAGGAGCAAGAGGGCGAGGAAGAAGAAGAGGAAGAGGACGAAGAAGAAGAGGACGAAGAAGAGGGGGGAAGCAGAATTTGATGCAACTCTTTTTATGAGAAAGTTTAGGGAGGATCTTGAGAGGAAGAAAGAAAAGGTTGGTTGATTTTCCCATTTGTTTTTTTATGTTTCACTAACCATCTCTGTACAAAAGAACCCTGAATTGTTTGAGAAAAAACCACTCAAGAAGAAACACCTTAAAAAAGAGATAAGAAGAAGGTGGTAAACAATTCTGATGAGGCAGATGGAGAGTAAAATTCTAATAAAGGTTTCATTTATCCACAAAATCATCCCCAAATGTTTTCTTTTTTCTAACTCTCTTCCCTTCCACCATCAATTCATCCAGTTTTTTTACAACTTTTACATCAAATTCTCGCTGTTTTATTTTTTTTAGTTTTTCATCTTGTTGTGCTTCTTTGTATTTCTTTTTGATTTCACTCAAGTCTTCTCCCTCTTTGGCTCCTATCAATTCTTCTTCAGAATAACTTTTTCCATTTCTCAATTCATATTTATTGTTTTTAATATCTGTAATCTTGTACACTGTCATAGAGAATGTTGGAACAAATCCACGCTTGTCAAATGTTTTTCGAACTTTAATCGCTCTCACTGAATCCCCGATCTTGAATTTTCTCTTATCTGTTTTCTTTAGATTGAGTCCTTGTACCATGGGGTACTCCTTACCAGAAAAGACATCAGCAGGTGTGCCTAATTGAACTATGTACAGTGTTATTATAATTTAAAAGAATATCATCTAATACATCAATATATACCACACTATCATTTTTTGTCATATATTTTTTTATCTTTTGTAAAAGAGTGTAATTGAATCGTTCAACAACAGAGACAAAGGACGTCTTCAAGCACTGATTTGAACGTAGTGAAACATCTGTGCTTGAAGCGTCCTTTGTATATATATCACGAAGTTACCCCAGCACTTACTCACTCAATTGGAAGAGAAAGGTGCTGTTTGTCGAAAGATTGTTCGTAGATTTTGTTCGCAGCCATAGCACGATCGTGGGGGGAGAAGCGGGAGAGATCTTCCCCGCTGGGAACACCGATTTTCTCGACGACGACTCTCATGGCAGCCTCTGTAGGAAAGAAAGAAAGAAAGAAAAGAAAAGTGGAAAAGGATTTGGAAAAGAAACGGGGAAAAAAAAAGAAAGAAAAAGAAAAAGAAAAAGAAAAGAAAAAAAAACCTGTAGATTGCCCAATAGCAACATAACGACCCTACCCTCCTGGTTGAAAGAAATATTCGATTCATTACAAAGAGAACAAATAGACGCAGCTTGAAGAACCCCCAAAGACTCACGAGCTTGGCTAGGAGCACCGGAAGAAATAGGCTCAATTTTGAATTGACGATTTTTCATCTGTGGCTCAATCTTTTCGAAAAGATTGGGGCAACGTTTGGATCATTGAATTAAGGAGCGATGAGTCTCAAGAATCCTTTCGAAATTTTTTAGTCGCCGATGTTGAAGAAGTCGATCCTGTCGTTCAGGTTACGTTCGGGCCCCCAATGAATCCATTTATTTCCCCTGCTGCTCAAGTCGAAGTATGGAATGTGATATCGACGTACCAGCCATTGAAAAAAGAGGCTTTTCTTCCAGGTGCACCACAAATTCTTTGGATTCCGATCCCCAACGGGAACCCTCCTGCTGGCGTTCAGTATCACCACGCCCAAATCGCTTTGCAGAAAGTCCAAGAAGAAATTGAACATCCTGATCGTTTAACTAACAATCTTCCGTTGTTACAAGGAATGGACGCGGCAAGAGTTATTTGTGATTTTACTATTGTTTATGCTAACTGTATCATTGTTCGTCGATTGTATCGACGTCATTGAGTTTCTCTTTTTATTATTCCGGAAAAACCCAATTGGAAAGTCTGCGATAATTTCTCGGTCTCCTTGGATTCCTGGACCAGCCTTGCCAACCGAGCTTATCTCGCGCTTACTGCCCATGGTATTTCTAAAAACTTTTAATTTGAACCCTTTCTCCTTGACATCACCGTTGTTAAGAAATCCGAAACGGAAGAGTACATTGCCGAGCTTGTTTGAGACATTCTGGAAGTATGGGCAATCAATATGGATTTATAGTGCCCAAAAGAAGCAAAATTTTCTTTTTCATTTTAATATTTACAATTGAATGGACAGAGAAAAGAAAGCGTGGGAATCCCCTCACCTCAGCTTCACGGAGCCGAAAATGAAGAAGCGGCCAGGAAGACCAGGGCAAGGGCATTGGATAATGAGTTGATTGTTTCTTTCGTCGATATTCTCAACAAAGACGAAACCAGCGACATTGTAGTCGGGGATATCCTCCAACGTGGGGGAATGGCTGACACCCAGCACAGCCCCAACCAAGTCACGAGAGGGCACCACCCTTTCAACAGCAAGATGGGTACCACTGTCGGATACACTCACAATTCTGACAATGTTGACCAAATGGAAATCCACCGCCTGGACAGCGGGGCGAAGGTTCCCTCGCTCCCCCCAAAAATACTCTCGAATCTTGTTCACTCTCGCAAAGTGGCGGCTTTGTTTGGACCGAACAGATGCACCCGGGTTCTTGGGCACCAAGTGGAGTTGCACGCCTACTGGGAAGTCGGTTTTCAAATTCTCCAACAAGGCCTCTTCTCCAAGAACGAGGACGGTCTCAATTTTCATGGCTTTGATGGAATCCTTCAAAAGGGTGTAGCCAAGCCCATCAACCCAACCACAAGAGTTGACAACCACCCCACCCTTTTTGAAGGTGTCCGTCTCCAATCGCCGGTCAATCGCCTTGGTGAGGTTTTCAATGCAAACCATGAAGTGCTGAGGGTTGTAGCCAGGAGACGCGTGTCCATAGTAGTAAACCAATGAGGGCTCACCAGATTCTGCCCCACCCAGAGGGAGCGCAGCAAGAGATCCGGGAACAGAGACACTTTGCCCGGGGTCAAGGTCTGCAAAGATGAGGGGCATCCCTTTGCTGAGAGAGTAAGATGTCAGCGTTTTGCAAAGCGACGACTTCCCAGAATCACACGGACCAGCGATCAAAACGCGAGGGCATTCTCTGGAGTGTATATCCAAGGAGATGGTTCGATAGAGAGGGGCGCTGGATTCACAGTTCTCCTGGGCAAAGAACTTCCCTTGAATGGAAACTTTGGCTCCTTTGAAAGAGAAGAGAGGGAAGCTTTCGCCGCGATAATAGCGATCGGCTCCATGAATTTGTGTTCCAAAAGATTCAACTTCTCCAGAGATAACGCGAACAGAGGCAAACTCACATTGGACGCGAAGCTCTTTGCCCTTCTCGATCTTGTAGGCCACCGCAGATTGCATGGGTTCCCCTATGGGAAAAATGACGAAACAGAACAGGGGAAAATTAGGGCGCTAATCTAGATCACTCGATCTTTTTTTCTGCCGAAGAGAGGAAGGAATGAGAAAAACTGAAGACAAAAAAAATTGGGGAAAAGGTTGAAACCAAAAGTTCAGAATTTTTCTTTGGGAATAAATAAATAAAAATTGAGGTTTTATGGAAGCCAAACCAAACAAATGAAACCAGACAAACGACTAGCAGGCCCATCTCCCTAATTTATCGAAAAGTACCGCCAACGTCAAATCAACACCAAACTGCCGCGGCACTTTCGGAAAATTTGGCTGGTTTTTTGGTTGGTTGGGTTGGGAGGATGAGCTTTGACTCAAGGAGTAAGTCTTTCTTTTGATCATCTCTTTTGTCTGTTCCTCTTCCCCTCATCTTTTTTTTTTTTTTTGGGTAGAAGGGAATCAAACGTCCACCTCCTCAAAGGCTCTCCTTGGTCGTATTGGTATGTATTTGTTCCCCTAACAATTTTCCATCCAATCTCACCCTCCAACTTTCCTCCAAAAGAACGCGAAGCATACTCAGGCTTGATCTCTGCTTTTGCTGCACAAGGTGAACTGACATGGAAAAAAGAGGTTTCTTCTCCTCATTTTCCTACAGCAATACCAACCCCTCACTCATCCTCATTTCCTTTAGCAATGCCTGCTTGATGCTCGCAATTTGTTGCACATCCCGGACGATTATCACAGATTAGAGATGCAAAGGGTCCTCCATGACGAAAATTTGAACAAAATTTCCTCTTCTCGGTTTTATATATATCCTTTCTCTTCTCTTTTCTTCTCTTCTCTTTTCTTCTCTTCTCTTTTCTTCTCTTCTCTTTTCTTCTCTTCTCTTTTCTTCTCTTCTCTTCTCTTCTCTTCTCTTCTCTTCTCTTCTCTCCCTCCCTAACAGCCTTCGTAGACCAGCATCATCTCGTTCAAAAAAAACATCAGAATCATCAAAAGGGAGTGTATCCCAAAGATCTGAGGGAGGCTCAAACAAAAAGGGAAATGTTCTCGCTGCTTATGCTTTTCCACCAACCAACAATCAAGTTTGTTTCTCTCGACACCCACCTCGCTCAACATTCTCCTGACGAAAAGCAATATTGACCTTGCAACTTTTTTTCACAGCCTGCAATCTTATCAAAACTACTCCAAAGAGGACCAGAAACAGAAAAAGAAGAAAAAACTACAAAACGCACTGCCAAGCGCTCGAGAGCTTCGAATGACTCTCCTTCAAGAGGTTTGTGCATTTCTTTCCTTTCCTTGTCTTTTCTCTTTCCTGAAGGATGATTCCCTGACGCCAGGGTCAGGAGGGGGGACAAAAAGAAAAAGACCACGAACACAATCAAAAAAAGATTCATCAAAAAGCAAACCAGACAAAGAAATGATAAGTGTTTCTTTCTTTTCCAACCAGTGTAGTGTGATATCTGTGATTAACCCCCCCTTACGACAAACCCCCCCCAGGAGAGGAGACACCAGCACCTCCAGGACCCGGTGAAATGGAAGCAGATGGCGGATCAGATACAGAAAACCACACTGAAACAGATGAGGGGGAACACTCCCAAGAAGAAGAGCATTCGGAAGCCGAGGCCTAACGGTTTCGGTTTTTGGTTTTGGTTTTGGTGAAAAGGTTCGCAGAGGGCGATTGGTTATTTCTCTTCTCCCTTGTCTTTTCACACTGTTTTGACTGAGTTATTCTGCAGAGAAATTACAAAGCGCCGAAAAAGGCTGTAGGTTGGAAGAGGACATAAATAAAGTGAGAAAAGCAGTTTTGCTTGTTTTATTGCCTTGTCACAGGAGCGTTGCTGAGATTCCAATTACCCGTAAAGGTCTTGTTTTTTTTTTATTCTTTTCTTTTTATTGTTATGATCTCTGACATAAGATGAACCAAGCCCATAAGAAAAAGGGGGGGGAGAAGGAGCAACCTTCTCTCCGACCCAGAGCTATTAAGGGAGGGGGAAGAGAGAAGGAAAGACTTATTTTATAACTTTTCCATTCACAATAATAATGACATCGATTTGGATTTGACATTGCTTTCATACATGAATAATATTTATTTATCTGAGACCGTACACGCTTTTGACTTCGCTCACCGTGATCCCGCCACCAAGAAATTCGATATCTCCCCAGAAAGATAAAGAGAAAAGGGAAAGAGTAAATCAACGCCTCCCTTTGTTGGAGTGGAAATATTATTTAATTGGAATATCTCATTCTTTTTTATTATTCGACCCTTCCTTTTCTTTCCCCCTCCCCCTTAATGTTGCTCTGGGTTGGAGAGAAGGTTGCTCCTTCTCTCCTCCTCTCCCATTTTTCAACCAACCACCAACTCCCAACCACCATTTTTTCACCAATCAAAATTCATTTCCCAACGACAACCAAAAAAAAAAAAGAAGAAAAGGGGGGAGGAAAAATAAAATATCTCTTTTTTTTTAGGCAATCTTCGCACCAACCAATTTTTTCGCAGAGGTGACGGGACCACCTGTGCTGGTGAGGGGCTTTCCTTTGTAAACAATCTCTCCACTCTCAGAGACAGTGAAGTCCTGAAAAGCCATTAAGAAAGGGAAAGGAAGGGAAAGAGGAAGAAGAGGAAGACAAGGGTGAAGAAAAGGAGGGAAAAAAGAAACAAAGCACAAACCCCACTGTCGCGGACCTTGTCCCAGATCTTCTTTTTGGGAGGGAGGGTCCCGTCAGCAGGCCCCTCTTCTCCTTCGACCATCAATCTCTCGCCTACCTTCGCCCCCTCAGGAGGAGAAAGAACTTCCAAGCCGTCATCAGTGGAAGCACACAAAACCATACCACTAAAAAAAAGAGGGACAAAGGAAAGAAGGGAAAGGGAAAGGGAAAGGGAAAGAGAAAGAGAAAGAGAAAGAGAAAGAGAAAGAGAAAGAGAAAGAGAAAGAGAAAGAGAAAGAGAAAGAGAAAGAGAAAGAGAAAGAGAAAGAGAAAGAGAAAGAGAAAGAGAAAGAGAAAGAGAAAGAGAAAGAAAAAGAGAAAGAAAAAGAGAAAGAAAAAGAGAAAGAGAAAGAGAAAGAGAAAGAGAAAGAGAAAGAGAGAAAGAGAAAGATGAAAGACATTAGAAAGAACGTTCATCAAAAGGGAGTCTAGCCCCCAGTAAAGAAGGGAAGAGAAGGGAAGAGAAGGGAAAAAGGAAAAAGAAGGGAGGAAGAAAGGGGAGTCATTTTACCTGGACAGAATTCCCCGCATTTTTGCGGGCTTCAAATTGGTGAGAACAAGAACCCTCTTGTTAATGAACTCATCTAAAGTGATGTGTTTAACCAAACCACTCACAACATCCCTTGGTTTTTCTTCTCCTAAGTCAATTTGCTCAAAGTAAAGACTGTTTCAGAAAAAAATAAGAGAAGGGAATGAAAAGAAGGGAAAGAGGGAAGGAAAGGAAGGAAGGAAGGCATACCTATCAGCATCGGGGTGATTTTTGGCAGAAGCAATCTGGCCAACAACAATGCTCAAGCGAGAAAAGTCAGAGCCTGGTGGGGCAGCCTATTTTGTGGACCAAACAAAGAATGGGTGAGACCAAAATTAAAAAAGGTTGACAGAAAGAAGAGAAACCTTTGGTGGAGGTGCTTTGCCTTTGCCTTTCCCTCCCTTTTGACCTCCCTTTCCCTTTTGGGGAGCCTCTGCCGCTTTTTTCTCTTCCTTTTTCTCTTCCTTTTTCTCTTCCTTTTTCTCTTCCTTTTTCTCTTCCTTTTTCTCTTCCTTTGCCTTGGGTTGGGCCGCAGCAGGAGAAGAGGAAGAAGAAGCAGAACCCTTTGACGGAGCAGGAGGGGCGGTAAGGAAGGCCGGGGGTGCTCGAGGGATAGCGACAAGCGAAAGCTCGAAGGCTCTAGCAGGTTCCTGGTGCTGTTCATGAAAGTTAGTGAAAAGGGGAGAGGAAAGATTTGCTGAAGGACCTCCTCACCTGAACGAAGTCAAACCAACGAACAAAGTTGGGAACATTCCCAAATGCTTTGCCCTTCATCTTACTCACAAATTCATGAACCACCACATAAATGACAAGATCTGTTCGAGAAAGAACAGATCCCCCAAGAAGAAAGGTTTGGTGAAGGAGGAAGGCGTCCAAATCCTTCTCCCAGCCACCTTTTTTTACATTCAACCAATTAATGGCTTTTTGTTTGTCTTGATCCGAGAGGGGGGAGGAGAGGTCCCCTTCGAAGAAACCAGCCAATGGGTTTTCCATTTTTTGTGGCAACTGTGGGTTAAAAAAAGAGGGGAATTCAGAGATAAGTTCCAATCGAGTCCCAAACGAACCAACAAAATGGTTTTGAAAAAGAGGGAAAGCAAACCGAACTGATTGGCGACAGCGACGAACTGGAAAACACGACGGACTGCCCCCGTCACAATTCTGGCGATCTAAACTTACATCCTTTAGATCGCTAAATTTGCAGTGGAAAATTTTTCCACCCAATCGACAAGAAAAAAAAAAAGAAAGAAAACCTTGGGGTCAGTTGTTGCACTCGTTTATCTGTGAGATGCTTTCCGGTATTCCTTCCTCCCTTCTCTTCCCCTTAAAAAAAACTCAAATGTACAAAAAACAGGGGTTTCCCGGATCAGTTTTCTCTGTCAATCTTCTCTCTTCTCTTCTGCCCTCTCTGGTGCTTGGTCTCATTCCCCTTTTCCTTCTCTTCGTTTTCGTGGTTATGCAACAGAAGCAATTGACCAGAAAAAGGTCTTGGTGTTGTTTGGTCCAACAGGGATTGGGAAGACATCTGTAGCAATTGGTTTGTTGATAACGTCATATTTTCTGTTTCTTTCATGCCCGCTCTCAACGGTCGCAAAACAGAGCTGGCAAAAGAGCTCGATGGAGAACTTGTTTCTTGTGATTCTGTGCAGATTTATCAAGGGGTTTCGATTGGTGCAAACATTGGTTTTTTTTCCCCTCTTTTTTCTTTCGGCTTTTGTTTGAAACTCAACAAAACCTTTAGCCACAGAAAAAGAGCTTGGGGGTGTAAAGCAGCACGGAGTTTCTTTTGTTCCTCTTGGGAAAAGGTTTTCTGTTGCTGAGTATTTAGGTGAGCAAAGGAGATGGCGGTTTCAGAGAGGGCCGTTCAAGAGAGAGAGAGAGAGGGCCGTTCAAGAGAGAGAGAGAGAGGGCCGTTCAAGAGAGAGAGGGCCGTTCAAGAGAGAGAGGGCCGTTCAAGAGAGAGAGAGAGAGAGAGAGAGAGAGAGAGCTAAAAAAAAGAG
>MUHK01001284.1:26971-37232 GCA_002151225.1 Paramoeba pemaquidensis
TTTTTTTTTTTTTTTTTTTTTTTAATGTGCTGCACTGAAACAGGAAATTGAAGAAGATAATGATTGGGAAACATCCTTTGCAAAGGTTTGACCACTTCCTTTTGGATTATTTTGAATTCTTACCCAGTGTTGTCCTTTCTCTCACTCCTGTTCTCCTTTCCGCTTCTTTTCTTTTCTTTTCTTTTCTTTTCCTTTCCTTTCCTTTTTCTTTTCTAAAAAATTGCTTTCTTTTCATTTGTTGACAAAATTAGTTGAAGGAGCTAGATCCTGTTTATGCCCAAAAGGTAGAGACAAATGACTACAAAAGGCTGACTCGGGCTTTGGAAATCAATAGATCAAGAGGTTTTTTTTTTGTTATTAATGGTGATGGTAGTAGCAGTGAAAATGATGATTGATTTTCTTTGGTTTTGTATCACTGTAGGGAAAACAATGGCAGAAGTGGAAGAAGAGAGCATTGGACGCCCCAATCCTTACAATTTGTGTTGTGTTTCTCTTCACCCTTCCTCAAGGGTTGATTTATGGAAGTCTTTGGATCTCAGATGCGAAAAAATGATTGAAACGGGTAACTTGTGGGATTTTTCCTGCTCATTTTTCCTTCTTAATTTTCTGGTGTTTCTTTTCACAGGGCTTTTGAGAGAAGTAAAGGAATTACTGGAATTTGATAGAAAAGGAACAATGGTTTCTCTTGGTTCTGCAATTGGATATCGAGAAACCATCGAGTTTCTTGACTGGGTTGAGTTTGTTCCTCCATTTTTTTGCTTTTGGATGTTGATCTTTACACACTTACCGCCATAATAGCAAAGAATTGAAACAAAACGGAAGGTCCTTCAATGATAGGGTGCTGAAGCAGAAGTTTCTTGGTTTGTTGGGAGTTGAGGCTGTATATACATGTGTACTCCCCTAGGAGTAACTACACTAGGAGTAACTGTATTTGAGGGGCTCACCTCCATTTCTCAGAGTATTTGGAGCGATTTCAATGTACAACACGACAACTAGTGAGAAAACAAACTTGTTGGATCCGACAAACAGAGTTTCTTTTTCATCCATTTTAATTCCCCAAAATTCCTGAAGAACCCTTTTTAACAACATGTTTGATACAGACAGCCCTTTACTGTGATAGAAAAAAGGGGGGTTCCTGAGAGTGTTTCTGAAATTCTGCGGGCTTACAGGGACAGCATTTCCCGTGACGGCATACGTCATTCCATTGGTTTGAAGAAAAGGGGGGAAAGAGGGGGGGATAGACAGGGGAAAGAGGGGGAAAGAGTGGGAAAGCGACGGGCTAGGGGGAAGACTTATTTCTTCTCTATGTAGCTGTCATATCAATTCTTTCTTTCTAATTTTCTCTTTTCTCTTTTTCCCAGAAAATGAAGACAAGAAAGCCACTCGTACATACACCTCCAACATTACCATTTTCAACAATTTTCCCAAGATTTCTGAAATTTTGTCGTCCCAAATTGGGTTATCCCTCACCAAAGAATGGCCATACAAGAAGCAACAGCAGCAAAAGTTCGGACACAAATTACGGAACCAGCACCACCAACGAACAGAACCCAACAACCAACAAGAAAAAAAGGGGAGAAACCGCTTGGGAGAGAGCTGGGAGAACATTTGATGGACAGTATTCTTCAGAATAACTCCCTCTTCCCAAATCAAACCAACAAATCTAAACTAATCAACAAATTGAAAATATTTTTTTGATTGGCTTTATTCCATCATCTGTGGGGGCAATTCCTTGCCACATGAATAACGTGACTTCCCAGAACCACCACCATTGCCACCCTGGCCACCATAACCACCTCCGCCACCTCCTCCACTACCTCTACCACCATCACCACCCCTCACACCCCATTTTGCCCCGGACCCACCCGTCGCACTCAACATAGTTGACACATTTGGCACTTCTGAGCCTCCCTTCAACTTTGGGTTTTTGGAATTGAGCTGTGGGACAGGAGGCAATATAAACACAACAACAAACAACTGAAGAGAGGGACACAAAGCGGCTGTAAATTATTCATTTCTTGGGGGTGATGATCTACTACTATCATCATGTTTCAAATGACATCCAAAACAATCACTCTATATCTTCCTGTGAAGCAGAAGGTGGCGATATTTACGACAAAATCAAAAGTGAAAACAACTCCTGTAATTATGACAGCAACAAGTTCAATACTCACATTCTACAACAAAGAAAAAAATCACTCACAAAACACTCCATGAACACGCACAAAACGTCCCAAATGGCTTTTGACGTGATTTCTCACTAAATGCCTCTCAACATGCGCAACGGTCTCACAAAGGGTGTGTAAAACATTCAAAAAGGCTTCCTATTTTTTGGGTGTTCTGGGGTCATCGACCTTTTATTCCTTCAACTTTTTGAAAGTCTCAATCATATTCGTGTCTCCTAGAACAACAACAAGAACAACAACAAGAACAACAACAAGAACAACAATAGTCTCAACTTTTCTCTCATTTCAAAACATTATTTTATCTCTGGCCTGCATGTTATCATAGCCTCTCAAAAAAAAGAAGGAAAAAAAAAAACGAAAAACAATGCACGATCTATCACGGGAAAGAAAATTTTTTTTTTGTTGTTGTTGTTGCCAAACGATGGGTTTTACTCGGACGGTACTGAAAGAAGGAACAGGGAGGACCCCAGCCAAGGGAGAAGTCGTTAGAGCGCACTATGTTGGTCGTTTGAAAAACGGCAAAGAGTTTGACAATTCCAGAGCAAGAAAAAAGCCTCTCAACTTCGTCATTGGCATTGGTTCTGTCATCAAAGGATGGGATGAGGTAATTGTTTCTTTTTGGCCAACTTTCTCTTGTTTTCCTCTTCTTTTTGGTTGTTTTCGGTGGAGTCTGACAGTTTTTCTTTAGGGAATTATGGAAATGAGGTTGGGTGAAATTTGCGCTTTGGATGTGAGCAGTGATTATGGCTATGGGGAAGAGGTCCTTTTTTTTTTCTCTCTCAACTTTGTTTTCCCTTTTTAACCCTCTCTCTTCTCTTCTCTTCTCTTCTCTTCTCTTCTCCTCTCTTCTTCTCTTCCTCTCCTCTTCTGATTGGAAGGGTCTTCCTGAGGGAAATATCCCCCCCAATGCCGACTTAGAATTTGAAGTAGAGCTGCTGGCTGCTGGAGATGACGAGGCCTCTTCTTCTGTGTGCTCATCTTGTGCTGTTTGTTGAAGTGGCCAATTAAGTTATTGGGGGGCTGGGAGAAGAGAAAGATCCAATAATAGTGAAAAGAAAGCAATAAAGCCTTTGGAATAAAAATGTATTCATTGTTTCCCTCATTCATTTTTTTGGAATTAACTCATTCTCAGCCCCCCATCCAAAAAGCTCTCGACTGACCAGGATGCTGGAGCCGAAAAAAAGCTCCAAAAAGAAAAAAAAAGATTTTTTTTTTTAATTGTCATTCTTTTTCCTTGACCCAAACAAAACATGCTCCCATCATGCCTACCCCAGGTCCTGGGACTGGTATTGACATATGATAATATTTGCCGAATGAAATGCGATAGATCACGAGAAAAAAAAAAATTAACAACAACCAAGCGTTTCCTCAGAGGAAACGCTTTCCGAGCGGAATGGAAATCTCGGAATCTCGGAAGCTCGGAAGCTCGGGATCCCTCCTTTATGGGAGGAAAACCCAATTTTTTCACTTGTCCCACTCCCAAGACCCGTTGCTCGCCATTTGGCTTTCTTCGACTCGGGGTCAGGGCTAACGCAGAGAGAGGAGATCAGAAAAAGACAATGCTTGCATCTAGTATCCGCCTATTGGCTCCCGGCTCCTCGTTCGGCTCAACATTAGGCTGTGTTGCAGTCAACGCACTAAGTACCAACGGTGGGGTGCGCTTGATAAAGCAGCAGCACCGCGGATTTCACGGATGCAAACGCCAGCACACGTACGATGATTCCGATGTGCACGCGAAGGTGGCGGAGCACCTGAAAAAGAACGAGAAGGACTTGCCCAAAGAGCTTATGGGCTCGCACCCTAACATGGAAGACGTGCTCCAAGGGAACAAAGAATGGGTAAAGAAGATGAACGCCTTGGACCCCGGTTTCTTCAACCGTCTCGGAGGCAAGCAGCACCCAAGGTATTTGTACATTGGCTGCTCTGACGCTCGTGTCGACCCTCTCCGACTTATGGGGTTGCCTCAGGGATCGCTGTTCGTGCACCGTAACGTCGGCAACGTGGTGTCCAACACCGATTTGAATCTTTTGACAGTGGTGGACTTTGCAGTGAACTTCCTCAAAGTCCCGCACATCGTCGTTTGTGGTCACTATGATTGCGGCGCCGTTCGCGGTTCCATTGCACAGCCCCAAGATGGGGGCCTCGGCCTCGTAGAGAATTGGCTCACTCGAATCCGCGATGTCGCCCGTATGCACCGTGACGAGTTGAAGTCCGTTGAAGACCCTGAAGCCAAGCATCGCCGCTTGGTGGAACTGAATGTTACTGAACAATGCCTTAATCTTTACAAAATTGGCACTGTGCAGAAAGCTCGGCTCGACTCTTATCAAAACAAAGATACCCATATGGCTCTGCCTCGTGTGCACGGGATGGTCTTTGATCCTTCGGACGGCATTCTTCACAAGCTCCCCGTGGACTTCAAGAAAGAGATCGAAGAGAACCGCTCGATTTACGACATGTACTCTTGAGTTCGAAAGTTCGTTCCGGTCCGCTTGAGCTTTTTTTAAAAAGGATTTTTAAATTGGAAGAAGAAAATCATTGCGATCTATTAAACATTTTTATTGTGAAATAATAATTTTTGGAAGGGGATTTTGTGGCCAGGATCAACCCCAATTATCTGTGGCAATTGTCAGTAACAAACAAAAAAAATAATAATGAAGCAAAAATAAAACAAAATAATAATAATAAAAAAACAAAAAAAAACAACAAAAAACAAAAAAACAAAAACAAAAATAAAACATTTCAATTCGAAACCTTCTTTCTTGACGATAATTGGATTTTTTCTCAGTTAAGGGGGTTGGGAAGCTGAGACGCAGAAGGAGATCCAAGGAAAGAGAGAAAGATCCAAAGAAATTTTGCTTTTGCTTTTTGCAAAAATGAAAGAAAGGGAAATGTTGATTTTCCTTCCCTTTTTGCGTTCTTTTTGCTTTTTAGTAAACATCATAAATTGGACCGAGTGACTCTTTTTTCTCGGGCCAGACTTCGTCAATGTCAAGTTTGTGGAGGATTCCCTCTCCAGGATCATACACAAGGCCATGGATGCGAGGAGTGGGGTAAGGATATCTGGAAGCGAAAGTTGAGGAAAAGGAACATATTGCAGGAGGAAAAGGCAAAGAAAGAGAGAGCGAACGGGTTGTTCGGGTCCTCAGCAGTCTGTTTTTGCATTTTTTGCACGCAGTTGATTTGGGAAACATTGATACACTATTTCAATTGGTGAGAGTCAAAAACACAAGCTGTCTTTTCCCTTCCTTTTTTCCCTTCTTTTCTCCTTTTCTTCTTTCCTTCTTTCCCACGTTTCACTAAGGTGTTACCTGCTCCACCACGTTCAACTCCACAAGACGGCGAACTTTAGCTTCCTCGTCTTCAATTTGAGCCAGCTCTTCTTGATGCAACCTCTGAACATTTTTGATATTGTGAACCCAGTGGGAGATCAGCTCATGATCCTGAGGAGAGAGAGAGAAAAAAAAACACTCAGCCCAAAACCTTTCTTTTTCCACTGATAACGCACTCAACAAACGTGCTTTTGTAATGAAGCGCGGACTCCACCACAGTCATAGTGACCACAGATGATGATGTGGGGGGCTTTCAAGACTTCAACTGCAAAGGTCAAAACTGTAAGAAGGTTTAAATCTGTCGAAACCACCTGTATAGAACGAGGGAAAAGAAACACGGGTGAAAAGAGAGGGGGAAAGCTTCCCTGAAAAAGAGAGGAAGAGACAAACCATATTTGCAACGTTTCGATGGACAAACAACTCATTGGGCTGAGTGTTGGTGATGATATTGGGGGGAACACGAGAGTCTTAAAGAAAATGAGAAAAATTGAAAGAGATTTTTGTGGTGATTCAAATACAAACCAGAACAGCCAATGAAAATAAATCGAGGGTCCTGACCACTGGAAAGGCTTTCTAAGTATCCTGGTTGATCCTTCTTGGTCTGTTCAGCCCATGCCTTATTCCTCTCCAAGAGGTCCCCCAAGTCTCTTGCACGCGTACCACTGGCCATCCTGAAGGCGCCAACAACCAAGAGACGGAGATCGTCGGAAAAAAATGGCCACTTTTGTCGTATTTGGGATGAGATATTAGCGCCCTAAAATTAGCTCTTCCAATTTCTGGCTCCACGAAAACCAAAGGAAAGGAATTGGGGAAGGAATTGAGAAAGAAAAATGTCGAAGACTTCATTGGCCGCTTGTTTGATCGAATTTTGTCAAGCAAACCGAATCAAGCTTTCCAATCAATCTGTGGTTCGTTTGACTGATGAAACCTTTCGACACATCAGGGAGTCTCTGATTGCTGAGGGGCGATTCGCTTATCCTGGTTTCGGTACATTCAGAGTGAAGTAAGTCCACTTTCCCTTTACACAAGACCTTTTAATGCCAACACAAACCCTCATTTTCTGACCCTCACTTTGAAAAGGCCAAGGGCAGGAAGAACTTTTCGATCTGGGTTGCACGGGGGGCAAACCATCCAGGTCCAACCACACAAGGCAGTCGTTTTTCGTCCCAGTCAGCCATTGCGAGCAGCTGCGCAGGAAGCGACTGTCTTCTCTAGGGGCCCCAGAATTCAGGGAGGGGGACAGTAAAAACCAAAAATTCAAATTTACATCTTTTCCCTTCTCTCCTTCTTTATTCACTATCACAAAAGTTGCCGCCCACCACACCACCCAGGTGGGCGTCATTGAATCCTCACCTCCTCCCTGTAATCCTTCCTCTGCTTCTCGTGTTTGCTCATCTCCTTCCTGTACTTCTTTTCCCTTCTCTCCTTTTTCTTTTTCCTTTGACTGGCCATCAACCTCAACACCAGAACAATCTTTTTTGCCAACAAAATGAGGAAAAAATGAGAAAAAATGGATGGTGAAGGAGAGAAGAGGAAGAGAACTGAACTTTCTCTTTTCTCCAAAGGAAATCAACTGCCCCGTTGCAACAGGCAGGGCACAACGGGGACTCAGGGACCGCGCAATGCATTGGCTTTTGGGAATAAATTGCCCGTTTCTTTTTCTTCGTGCGTCTTCACCGAACGGGCAAAAACAACTGCTCTTTCCCTGGGGCGCCTGTTCCTCTTCTCCTCTCCCACGCTCGCAAGTGGAGTGGGCAATCACAATTATGGATGCGCCACCACACAAGAGGAAGAGAACAGAGACCCCACAAAACCCTCCACAAAACGGACCCAATACAAATTTTCTTGACCTGTCATTTGGAGAAAGCTCCTTCTTGCAATCCTCTCGTTTGTTATTTTTTATTATTCCCTCCCACTTCCCCCCTTGACACCTCTTGCAGAGTTAGATTTCTTGCAATCAGTGAATTTAGGAGATTTTGGTCTTGACCCTGGTAGTGGTGGGGTTGATCCCTCAACAACCTCCTTTCATCAATCGCCACCCTTGGAGCAGCCTCCCCATCATTCCCACCATCAACAGCCACCAAACCAGCAGTTTCCACAGCATGATCAACAACATACTTCCTTCGATCAACACCAAAACCAGCAATCAATCGATTACACCTCACACGAGCCACATCAACATCAGCCACAACCCCCGCAGCAACTCCACCAACTCGACTCTCATCTTTCCAACACAAGCCAGTGCTCCCCTCACCAATTTCCTCAATCCCCAATTCCTTATCCCTCCTCTCCGCAACCCTGCCCTCCCACCCCGGACCTCAGCACTCCTTCTTCGTTCTCTTTAGAGAATTCTTATTCACTGGAGGATGGGGAGCTGGCAGTCACAATCCAAAACCAGATCCAAACGTCCGAAAGATTCTTTCAGGTTTGCGTTTGGCGTGTTTGAGGTTGAGGTTATGTATTCTTCTGACTCACTCCTCAAAGGAATTGGGAGGGATGGAGAAATTCCACTCCTCATTAGTGTCTGCTTTCCAATCCAAAGACTTGCATCAACTCCAATCAATTTCAAACCATGTCAGGGAACTGTTGCATACCCTCGAGGGCCACCATGACCTCTTATCCTCTCTACTTGTCCAATATATTCTCTCTCCTTCTGGGCTTCTAAAGATTCAGGATCTTCTTCAACTAATTAGCAACAAAAGTGCTCAATTGAAGGTTGAATATGAATGGAAAAGAAAAGAAAAAGGCAAAGAAAAAGGCAAAGAAAAAAGGCTAAGAAAAAGAAAAAAGGCTAAGAATAGTTCTGACTAACAACGCTCTCCCAAATAGGTATGGGAGAATTTGCTGTCGCAAGCCTCGCACTCCCCTCTTTCTGAGATTGTTTCGGCTCATTTGGTTATCTCTTCCCAACCTTTCCCTCTGGTGGTGGCAAAAGGCAAGCAATTTGACGGGAATACTGTGGAGCTTTCATTGGTGGTGGGAGGAGGAGTGAGGCCGGAGAGTTGCTCAAGTTTGTTTGTGGAGTGTATTGAAGTTGTACAAGGAGAAGGAGGGCCTTCTGCTGGGCAACAACAGGTTGGCATTTTTCTCTTCCTTTTTCACTTTCATTTTTATTTTTTTTATTCTTTCTCTCATCAACAGCAACTTCTCGAAGAAGTGTCTCTTGGGGTCACCCTTGAACAGCTCCTCGGAGGGGTAAGATGGCCTCTTCGATTTGCTGCGGGAACTCGAAGAAATATGATAAGGTGTCGCTTTATGGTGACTCTGAGATTTCGTTACAGAGGAGAGTTAGTGAGCAAAGACTATGCGAGCGAACTAACTCCCCCTTTTGTGGTGATTACGAATGAGTGTCAGTGGGACGACTGTGAAGGGGATTTGTTGAGTTATTTACTGTTTTCTCCTCCCAATACAACCGCCTCTTGGTCTTCTGTTGTGAATGCTTTGCAAAGATTTGTTTTGAGGGCAACAAGACAGCAGCAGGTGCGTTTTTCTTGGGGCAGGGTCTGGGAAGTTGGCTGGTTGGTTTTTTTCTCGATGGTGGTTTTTTGGTTGGTCTCTTTTTTTTCTTTTTTTTGATCAAGTTATTTTCCCCAGAGCATCACTTGTTTTCTTTCACGGATGACCATCCAACAGATTCATGGCAAATTCTTTGGAGGCCGGTCTTCCATAACAACTGAAGATTTTTCTTACTTTTGGAAGTGGTTTGGGAAATCCATGCACAAACTTCGCTACCAGAGGCACCTTTGCTCATTGTGGCTGAGTGGATTTTTTCATTTGATTTTGGCAAGGGAATCAGTGAACCAAATTCTGTCCCCCCATCCTCCTGGTGTCTTTTTGGTGAGATTCAGCGAGAGCAGCCCTGGTTTCCTCTTTTTCCCCTTTTTTGCCCCTTCCCTCTCTAATTTTCTCTGACTCAGGACACATCGTTATCTCATATAAAACTGAAAATCCCAACCCCGCGGAGTCCATCCGGCACTACCTTCTCTCTCCTGCAGATTTGGCTGGGACCAAAAAGTCACTCCCTGATTTTTTGTTCGGTCAAAAATCGC
The DNA here is from genome assembly GCA_002151225.1 of Paramoeba pemaquidensis. Classification (NCBI taxonomy): domain Eukaryota; phylum Discosea; class Flabellinia; order Dactylopodida; family Paramoebidae; genus Paramoeba; species Paramoeba pemaquidensis. Next base: position 36,536 of record MUHK01001284.1, read on the forward strand.
TTGTATTTATTTACCAACAGATCGTGGGACAAAATGGGCATACTTCAAATAAGTTTTACAGGTTTGCTCATCTTCACCCTTGCTTGCCCCATTTTTTTGCTCGCCCACCAACTCCCTTTGCTCACCAACAGAAAAGAAGAAGCTCTTGACCCTTATTTGAATAAGAAGCCCAACAAAGCCGAAGGTTCGGGGCGTTACGACAAAAAATTGATGTAGTGACCAAGCAAAAAACAAAAATGAAAAAAAATATTAAACTTTATTTTTATTTTGAACTTTCCAACAAACCATTTTGGCCAGCCCTGCACGAGAAACCATTAGGAGGCAAAAAGAGAAAAAGTGAAAAAGTGAAAAAGGAAATGAGAATGATCAGCTAATTCCGAGATCATGAGAAGAATTCCCCGCCCTTCCAAAGAAATAATTTTTCCCAAGTTGATGGCCAAAAGAACATCTCTTTCTTTTGGGGTATCCAAAGGGAACACAACCACAAACTCGCGAGAGATTGTGGGAGTGTGGGGTTCCATATCCGCTTGGCCTTACTACCTCTGTTATACTTGAAACAGAACGCAAAGTTTACAAGCGTTATTGGGCTTGGAGAGGCGGGGAAAGTTTCTTCTTCATCCCTTTTACTTCGTCTTCATTTCAAGGGGGTAGAGAGAGAGAGAGAGAGAGAGAGAGAGAGAGAGAGAGAGAGAGAGAG